>JAMQGT020013394.1:0-126756 GCA_024447675.2 Pterophyllum scalare
ATAATAATAAATATAGCCGCAAGCGGCGATAGTAGGCCCTCGCCGGCTGCAGCCCCGATGCTGGTGCCGATTTGAACCCAGCTTTTCCAGCCGGGCCACTTTTAGCCCTGTTTTTAGCTGTAATGTGGAAATTTGCTTCCCTTTCCAATAGGAATAAAATGGTGCACTTTTGTAATCGTCATTGCAACAGCATGCACAAAATGATATAGGTGTGATTGACTTTTCTGATTAAAATGACGTAGAGCATCTCTGTACCGAATTTGATGTATTTTGGGTAAACTAACTGAAAATTTTTGTATTGGTCAATTTTCCCATTTTCCCATTGGAAAACAATGGGGAATTTTGGGCTTCGCCATGGCAACATGTTAGAAAATAGAATATAGTTGTCATTGGCTTTTTTGATCAGGATGATGTCAAGAATGTTGACACAAATTTTCATGCAATTTAGACAAACTAAAATTCTGGACCTCCATACAAATTTTTATTTGCTTCTGTAGGGGGCGCTGTTGCACATGTAGCCTTGTTTCCCTAATTGGGAGTTCAGGCTGGTTTAGTACATAAGTTATTAAATTTTGATGCAGATGGGCCTAGGATTGTGCGAACAAATGCACAAAGTATTGATAATGTCAATGAAAAAGATGCCATATTTAGGGCATCGCCATGACAACATCTTACATATTACAGCATTTTCACCTCTAGTTTTTTTGTTCAGGGAAATGTGAAGAATGTGTGTACCAAATTTGAAGCATTTCTGTTCATGTCTGAGACACAAAACGGTCATTTTACAAGCGCAGAAATTTCACATTTTTTCCCATAGGAATAAAATGGGGCACTTTTGTAATCGTCATGGCAACAGCCTGCACAATATCATGTAGGTGTGGTTGGCTTTTTTGATCAGATTGATGTCAAGAATGTTGACACAAATTTTCATGCAATTCAGACAAACTAAAATTCTGGACCTCCATACAAATTTTTATTTGCTTCTGTAGGGGGCGCTATTGCAGCTACAGTCTTTTTTCCCTAATTGGGGGTTCAGGCTGGTTCAGTACATAAGTGATTAAATTTTGATGCAGATCGGCCTAGGATTGTGCGAACGATTGCGCAACGAAAATTGCGGCGAGACACAAAAACGAAGGGCAAATTTATGCGGTTGTCACGGCAACACCGTTGAAAATTTGATAAAACTGTGAATAACTTTTGATGCCCCGCTTCTCTAGATGATCCTGAGCGATTTTGGTGTGAGTGGGTTAAACTCCCTAGGACAAGTTCGTTCAAGTACGAGGTGTGCAAAATGGCTGACTTGGCAAAGGTCAAAGTTCAACCAAACATGGCTGACTTCCTGTTGGTCGGGCGGCAACTCCATAATGTAATTTTTTGTTGGTCTTGACATGGTCTGTTTCTGACCTGAATTTGGTGGTTCTACGGCCAAATTTTTTTTTGGCCCTCTCATAGGAATGCAAAATTTCAATTTTCTAGGGGGCGCCATCTCGCCACTTTTTTAAGTTTTTTAATGGCACCATTAAAAAATCCAATTTTTCACCAGACCTGGCTTGTATGCAAAATTTGGTGAGTTTTCATATATGTTCAGGGGGTCAAATTAGCGATCATAGAATCAGATAGAATAATAATAATAATAATAATGAAGAACGCCAACGATTCCAATTATGCGCCTTTCCAGTCACCTTCATATATACGTTTTCGGAAACGTCTCGACACGACCAACGTTTTCGTGAGGTCCATGGTCAATGACGAGCGCGTTGCGCTCGTCATTGACCCAATTTTGTCGCGCAAGCTAACTTTTGACGTTAGCGATTTCAATTATGGGCTGTCCCATTCACCCGCATATATACGTTTTCGGAAAGCGTTCGACCTGCCCTACCTTGTTTGAGGGTCCGTGGTCAAAGCCGAGCGCTTCGCGCTCGACTTTGACCTTTTTTCGTTTTTCGCGCGAGCGAATACAATAGGCTCCTCGCCTACCCCTTCGGGAGGCTCGGGCCTAATAAACAACACAGATACAATAGGGCCTTCGCACACTCTGTGCTCGGGCCCTAATAATAATAATAAACAACACAGATACAATAGGGCCTTCGCATAATTCGTGCTCGGGCCCTAATAATAAACAACACAGATACAAAAGGGCCTTCGCACAATTCGTGCTCGGGCCCTAATAATAATAAACAACACAGATACAATAGGGCCTTCGCACAATTCGTGCTCGGGCCCTAATAATAATAAACAACACAGATACAATAGGGCCTTCGCACAATTCGTGCTCGGGCCCTAACAGTAATAAACAACACAGATACAATAGGGCCTTCGCACAATTCGTGCTCGGGCCCTAATAATAATAATAAACGACACAGATACAATAGGGCCTTCGCACACTCTGTGCTCAGGCCCTAAAAATAAAAAGCTCGGAGGCAGTGTGAAGTTAACCTGTAGCCTCGTTGTAGTACACGTTTATTCGCTCCAGCTGCAGGTCGCTGTCTCCGTGGTAGGTCCCGGTGGGGTCGATGCCATGTTCGTCGTTTATCACCTCCCAGAACTGGAACAGGCACACACGGACAGAATAAACCAGTTAAATCGGCCAGCCGAGTCAAACTCAGCGGCGCTATCATTAGCTTTGGCGCTAAGTTAATTTAGCCGCCCGCGCACTCCAACTTCAAACACTAAAACTCTACTTTTAAACCAACAACACTCTCACCTTCGCTCCAATCTGGTTGCCGCACTGTCCGGCCTGCAGATGAACGATCTCCCTCATGTTTTGGTCGAAATTAAAAAATTCTGAACAGTTAATAGTAGAGCAACAACCTAGCGTTCCAACAGCAACGGACTAACCTGAGAAGGTAGGAGCGTAGCCAGCTATAGAAACACCGAGAGCTGCAATTGGAGGAACTAGGTGTCAATCAAAACAGACTAGGTATCGGATTGGCCGAGCCACTTTGGTTTCGGGTTTTGATTGGATAGTGATCCCAGGGGCCGGTTACCTCGGTAACATGGATAGACTTGTGCACAGTCTAACAGAACAGCGTCTCCCGGAGACGCGCAAAAGCTCTGCGTGCGCACCATTTAGATTTGAAGCCCAGGGAAGACTTAAAATCAATTGTCTACCTGATACACGAGCGCAAGACATGAAATCCAATGTAGATGGCAGGCGATCGTTTGTAGTTTCCACGTGACATATTAAATTTTATATTCAGTGAGAACATTTTATAACTCTGGCTTAGTAACTATAAAATGTGCAATTAACATCCTAATACTTATCATACTTAGCACTACATTGTGTTTATGTACTAAAAGAGAAATAATTTCCTTGTTACTGAAATCGATTGTAAAGTAGTTTCACTAACTCATAACACAAGGACATTCTGGAGAAGCTATAGCAGACGTGATGTGGCAGTTGTTTCACTTAAAACAACAACTTTAATCTCCACATTTTGATTTTTTTTCTCAGAAAAGTAATTTACTGCTATAGTTTTTTAACTCTGTTTTACCATATTTCTCTTGCTTTTCGTTGTTGAACTGATGTAACAAGTAAATTTGCCTGGTGTGGGATCAGTTAACGCTCATCTTTTTGTATGTGAGGAAGAGCTAATAGTCAAAGGGTTAGGGAGCGTATCACATGTGCACAAATGCCCTTTGCAGCTAGGCTGTGATCCCGTTCCTTTCATTCCCATACATTTCCTGCTTCTTTCCACCACCACCACAAAAACTGCCCCAAAAATGATTTTAAAGTGTTCTGTCTGTGTGTCTTTTATTAGGTAATGGCATTGCAGCACTCTACTCCATCCCCACTGCTATCTTCTGTGTCTTCCACTGCTTGCAGCCAGGGGAATGCCATGGAGAGGACTGGCACTGGGAGGGGACACTGACACCATAGTCTGCATGGCCGGGGCCATTGCCCCACTACGGCATCGAGACCATCCCTCAGTCCTGGATGAGGTGCTGCGAGGGGCGGAGGATGCAGAGCAGAAGGAAAAGTTTCTAAATGCTGTACCACCAGTTACCACAGGGGGACAGAAGTGAGACAGGTGAGCATGGTGGTGCTTCTAAAGGCACAAAGAAAACTGGAGCCAAGCGATTAGTGATGGGAATTTCGGCTTTTTTCAGAGAGCCGGCTCTTTAGGCTTGGCTTCCAAAGAAGAGCCGGCTCTTTCAGCTCCCAGGTGGCTCCTCAGATTTTAATTTTTTTTAAAAAGTGTAAAATGAATTACTAATGTACAAACATACATTATATCAAACGTTTCTTTATATACTCAACATATAATAGAGTGCTCCAAATACAAATTATAAAACAAAAGATTGGAACTCAGAAAAACCAAGGGCCTTTGAGGAGCCTATCCTGTTTCTCCTACCTGATATGACCTGCCCTGTTTTGTTCTTCTAATTGCAGATGATAGATGAAAAATTTGTATACGATCTGTGCAGATTGTTTGTGGAGCCTGCTTGATATTAAATTTTAAATTTGCAGTCTACACTCTGTGTATCACATTAAAATGTGTCCAGTCTTTACTACGTTTTCTGTCACTCATTTCCTCATGTCATCTAGCTCTTTCCTGTCTCCGAGCAAATTTTGCAGGAGCCCCTCCCTCTCTGGTGTTTGTTTACTTCCTGCGTAGTGTGTCCTTGGCCACTTCCCTCCCGCTCAGTGTAGACCAAGGGTATTCAACTCCAGGCCTCGAGGGCCGGTGTCCTGCAGGTTTTAGATGTGTCCCTGATCCAACACACCTGAGTCAAATATAGAAGTCATTAGCAGGACTCCGGAGAACTTGACTGCATACTGAGGAGGTAATTCAGCCATTTGATTCAGGTGTGTTGGATCAGGGACACATCTAAAACCTGCAGGACACCGGCCCTCCAGGCCTGGAGCTGAATACCCCTGGTGTAGACACTCATATGCTACGACTTATCTTAACCAATTATGTGTGGCTTCCACAAAAAGAAAAAAAAAAGAAAAAAAAAGAAAAAAGAAACGGCTCACTATCAGGAGCCGGCTCCCGTCGTTCACTTTAAAGAGCCGGATCTTAGAGCCGGATCGTTCGCAACTGACCCATCACTACAAGCGATGCATCAGCCAGATTATTACTAAAAGACTTACACACGACAAACCCATTAAAAAAAGATTTTAAAATTTTTGTTTTAAACCTTTATTGTTTGGAAAAGTTTTTTGTTTTATTTTATTTTTTATCCTACTGATATTAAAGGGGGAAAGTGCTTTTCCAAACTGTCAACATGAAATTTATTAAGTAACTGAACATTAGAGCTAAACAAAATTTTCAGTCTTGATTTTGAGAATGTGACTTTTACACACCTGCCAAAGTGCTCCGAACTCCAGTGTAAAAAAAAAGAAGAAAAAAGGTCTAAATATGTATAAACAACGTATTCATACACTTTCTCTTTTCTTTGCTCTTCCCTGATTCGTGTTGAGCAATCTTTTTTTGTGAAAGTTGCACTACAAAAACAGCCATGTCTTGTTTTATCCATTTGGTGAATATTGAATATACTTTAATTTTCTTTTTAATGCACACATCTGTATGAGTGTTTTAAGACTCAAAAAGCACATTTATCTCAGGAAGGTCTGCAATGCTTTCATAACCCAAGCAAACACATAAATTATAGCGAATACAGACAAATACAAACAACATATACAAAATTTGAAAGAAATGGGGATCCTGTCACGAGCATGTTAAGTTAATATAACCGAGCTGTTTGTTGCTTGGCAGAGCTATAAAGCGCCCTACAATGCTGATTTATAGTAGGTTCAGTTTTTACCAAAGACAAACATGCATTATTTGAGCATTTACTGTATTAAAACCCCAAATTAGAATTTTTCAAAAACAAATATGGATTTCATTTTTTTTCCTGTTGTCTTAATGTGTTTTGAACTGAAACATTTTACAAACAATATTTTACAATGAACTAAAACAAGCTGTAAATTTGCAATAACAGAAATTTAAAGTGCAAGTAAAACATTTTAGCCCCTGTGCATAAAACAGCATCATTATATATAACAGAGCTAAACCATGCAAGTGGGCTTACTTTATAGATTTATAGGTTTGAGTTATTTCCATGATATTGGAGATGCTACACTATATTGCCAAAGATATTGCCTCGTCTGCCTTCATACGCATATGAACCAGAGTAACATCCCATTCTTAATCTATAGGGCTTAATATGACATCGGCTTTGCAGCTATAACAGCTTCAACTATTCTAGGAAGACTTTCCACAGGTTTAGGAGTGTTTATAGGAATTTCTGACCCTTCTTCCACAAGCTCATCTGTGAGGTCAGACACTGATGTTGGAGAGAAGGCCTGGCTCACAGTCTCCGCTCTAATTCATCCCAAAGGTGTTCTATCAGATTGAGGTCAGGACTCTGTGCAGGCCAGTCAAGTTCTTCCACATCAAACTGGTTCATCCATGTCTTTGTGGAACTACTTTGTGCACTGGTGTGCAGTCATGTTAGAACAGGAAGGGGCTGCTTTACACCACTGCATCATACATTTTGCATTGCGCTTCATGATGTAGGGCTTTGGGTGCAGCTGCTCGACTATGGAAACTCATTCCATGAAGCTCTCTATGTACTATTCTTGAGCTAATCTGAAGCCCACATGAAGTTTGTAGCCATTGACTCTGCAGAAAGTTCCCGACCTCTGTGCATTAGGTGCCTCCTCACCTGACTCCACTCTGTGATTTTACATGGCCTGCCACTTTATTGCTGAGTTGCTGTGGTTCCCAATCGCTTCCACTAACAGTGGGCTGTGGAATTTTTAGTAGCAAGGAAATTTCAGAACTGGGCTCACTGAGCTCCTGAGACCAGGAGACCATGACCCATTCTTTCACAAATGTTTGTATAAGCAGTCTGCATTCCTAGGTGCTTGGCCACCTGTGGCCATGGAAGTGATTGGAACACCTGAATTCAATGATATGGTTGTGTGAGTGAATACATTTGGCAATATAGTGTATCTGTGAGTGTTCAGTAGAAATTACAGGTTTTTCTCTGCCGGGGCAACCTCTAAGAAGAGCTGCAGGAACATTGTTAACTTGTCCAGAGCACCTGGGAAAAGCTTATAATGGATAAAGGGTATGTAGACTATAATTCCACTTAAGATAAATAAAGCCACGTAGAGGTACTCGATTTGAGGATTGTCTATGATGGGTGCCAGCACAAGGAATATCGCAGCAACGAGGACCAGTATAGGAAGTATAATGGGAACCTGTGGGGAGAGGAAGAATGAGGCACGGGAACAAGATGTGATTCTTATGTAGTGCTAAACAGCTAGAAAATAGTGCATGACACTGACCTTGTATGGCCTGGGAAGGTCCGGCTTCTTGATTTTGAGATAGATGAGCCCTGACAGGACAATGCTGTAGAAAATCCAGGCGGTAAAACTGAAAACAGTGAAAGAAGAGGAATGTAAGACAAACATGAAAAGCTATAAATTAGAAATAAAGAAGAAACAGAGTCAACCTTCACCTGAAGTAGTTGACAATACTCTGAAAGTCTCCGGGAATCAGCACCACCAGAGAGATCACCGTGGTGAAGATCAGCGCCGGAGATGGAGTCAGTCTGTGGACGTGAGCCATGGACAGAATATCTGGCTACAAAACCAACACAGGTCTGTATGACACTCTGCACCAGCATTATTGTAAACAGGTGTATGTATTCTCAGAAGGCAGAGAGGCTGTTACCATGTGTCCCTCCCTGGCAGCAACAAAGCACACACGGCCGCCGCTGAAGAACGTCCCATTTAGAGAACCGAAAGCTGACAAGGCTGCAGCCACAGACATGATCCACCCCCAGCTGCCCAGCACCTTATTCCTGTGTGGAAATTATTTCTGTTACAAAACATCTCATAGTGTGTTACACAATGAATATAAGAGTGCAATTACTGTTGCTGTTTTAGCTGCTCCCTCTTCGGCATGTTTTAAGCACTTTAAAGGACATTTCTTATCATTGCTATGCAGATGACATTCAGTTATATACTCTGATCAGGTACAACATGATCACTGACTGGTGAAGTGGATAACACTGATTATCGCTTCATCATGGCACCTGTTAATGGATGGGATACATTAGGGAGCAAGTGAACATTTTGTCCTCAAAGTTAAAGTGTCAGAAGGAGGAAAAATGGCAAGCATAAGGATTTGAGTGAGTTTGACAAGTGCCAAATTATTATGCTAGAAACTGCATCTCCAAAACTGCAGCTCTTGTGGGGTGTTTCCAGTCTGCAGTGGTCAGTGTCTATCAAAAGTTGTCCAAGGGAGGAACAGTGGTGAACTGGAGACAGGGTCATGGGTGGCCAAGGCTCATTCATGCACGTGGGGAGTGAAGGCTGGCCTGCGTGGTCTGATCCAACAGAGGACCTACTGTAGCTCAAATTGCCATAAAGTTAATGATGGCTCTGACAGAAAGGTGCATCACAGTTTGTTGTGTATGGGGCTGCATAGCAGCAAACCAGTCAGGGTGCCCATGCTGACCCCTGTCACCTACCAAAAGTGCCAGCAATGGGCACACGAGCATAAGAACTGGACCATGGAGCAATGGGAGAAGGTGGCCTCATTTTCTCTTGTATCATGTCAATTGCCAGGTGTGAGTGCATCATTTTCCTGGGGAACACCTGGCACCAGGATGAACTATGGCAAGAAAGCAAGCCAGAGGAGGCAGTATGATGATTTGGGCAGCATTCTGCTGGGAAACCTTGGGTCTTGTCATCCATGTGGATGTTACTTTGACATGTACCACCTAACTAAGCATTGTTGCAGAACATGTATGTACACCCTTTCATGAAAACGGCATTCCCTGATGGCTGTGGTCTCTTTCAGCAGGATAATGCACCCTGCTACAAAGCAAAAGTAGTTTAGAAATGGTTTGAGGACCACAACGATGAGTTTGAGGTGTTGACTTGGTCCCCAAATTCCCCAGATCTTAATCCAGTTGAGCATCTGTGGGATGTGCTGGACAAATAAGTCAGATCCATAGAGGTCCAACCTTGCAACTTACAGGACTTGAAGGATCTGCTGCTAACATCTTTGTGTAGATACCACAGTAAACCTTCAGGGGTCTAGTGGAGTGCATGCCTCAACAGGTCATGGCTGTTTTGGCAACAAAAGGGGGACCAACACAATATTAGGCAGTCATAATTTTATGTCTGATTGGTGTATCCTTTTAAGCCCCAAGATGTTTCTAAACTACAGGTTTTGCAGAGGTTCTCAGACTCTTTTAAAAATTGGACGGCTGATAATTTTCACCAACCTAATGAACAGAAGTCTTTCTTTGTTCCCCCTTTGTGCCCAAGGCTTCCTCAGAATTTCTGCAGTAAGGCTTCTGACTAAGTCTTCTAAGCGCTTACATGTCACACCCTTTCTAATTCAGTTGTGCAGGCTCCATATTACCTTCAGACTCCACTTTAAGACTGGCTTTTACTTTTAGAGCTCTGCATGGACAAGAACCAGCTTACATCAGTGAACTTTTACATCCATACATCCTCAGCAGGTCCCTGAGGTCATGTGATGAGGGCAGAGTACTAATGCAGACATGGGCCTGAAGATGGTATAACTCTCTCCCTCTGAGCCTGAGGTCTGTGGACTGAATGGAGCCTTTGCAGGTGTGACCTAGTTTAACACCAAGGTTTTTGCTGAGGCCCTTTCTGTTTATCTGGAAGTTAGGCTTCCAGGCTCTGTTTTATTAGGACCATACTGTCCTCCCTTATCTGAAACTGAAACTCTGAACTGTTTGATCATACAAGCTAAAACACGTGTGCTTGTTTCTTTTCTAATTGGTATCAAGTTCTTCTTGGCAGTGAGCACCTGGTCTCACACTACTCCATAAGAGCTGGCATGAGGCTCTTCACTTGATAAGCTGCCGTTTGAGCTGTATTGTTCCCAAAGGTGTGGTCTTTTCCCTGTAAGCAGCTTCTGTTGCTGTATTTGGACACCAAATGCTCTTTGCTGCCATTCCTTCTGTGTGATAAAAAAAAATTAACAGACCTTTTCTATATGACCTACTGCAATAATCTCCTGACCTCAGTTCATTCAGGAAACAGGACCAAAAAAAGCAGAACTTGCACATTTTTTAAGAGGTGAAAATGCGTATATCGCATCTCATTTATTGCACTGTGAGGGTGCAATAAGTGCAAAGATCTTCTATATATACTTCTGCTGATATGTGGTTATATGTAGGCTTTAAAGTCATATTGTCAACTGACAATTAGACTTACGTTGGAGGTAACGCAAACATTACATTAAGAAGTAGTAAGAAGTAGTGTAATTAATGACCTCAGTATCGTAAATAATTTGGAGAGGTTTTTAAACTCATTGTCAAACTCATAGGTAGGCACAAGCTTTTCTTTGAAGGTCTTAGAGTGCACTTTAGCATCTCAGCATGATAACAGCACATGCTTTAACAGCAAAGAAAACAGCTGACCCCAGAATGCTGAGGTGAAAATAAAACTCCACCCATTAATCCCTCAGAATGATCTATTCTCTGGTATTTAATCTTAAACTATATGCTGTAAAATGTACGAAGCCGTTGCAGCATCACCCACTGATTTGCAAAATCACATGTTAGAAGCCCAAGAACTGAGTGACTTTTGTGAACACCAAAGTCAACACAGGACTGGCAGGCTGGTTTTCTCTAAGCCTCACCTCCACTATATGGAGACGCTGTATTGGAGCTCCAGGTCCAGTTGCCTCCTCGGCTGAACCACTTGCCACTGACCTTGAAACAGTATGGCTTGCTGTAATGGTCACTTATAGCTCTAAAAAACCAACATGGCGGCAGCTAAAATGCTAATATAGAGGCTTCAAAATGCAGACAGGATGGCTACATCCATCTTTTATACAGTCTGTCTTTTCAACTTTTCATAGAAGATCAGGTGCTGTCTTACCCCCAGGTAACCGCCACTGCGCTTGAGGACATGAGCTCCTTAGGTGTCATTATCGTCAGATAGCTCACATTCACCAGCAGGTACAGACCAGTCACCAGAGAAATGGCTATCAGCACCGCCCTGGGAAGATTCACCTATGACAAAAAAGAAAAAAGAAAAAACAGAAAGGAAAACAAATGAAGGACAACATGACCAGCTTGGTATGCTTTGGTTAAACCCTGATTGCACCAGGGTTTGCAAATTAACAAATCAGTCTCACAGAATAACATGAAGCCCACTTGAATAGTTTTTTTTTCATGGTTTACCAAAGCGTGAAGATCTGTCAACAAAAAGAATGATCACACTGAAGTTTTAACTATTTGAGATAAACTTTATTTTCTTGTTGTCAAAACATAATCTGTTGTTTCATCCTTACATTTTATATTTACAACATATCTTAATATAGTCTTTTGATATCCTGTTAGTTAGGCCTGCAATTACAGCAATCCAAGTAATGTCCTCTCGTGTACCTTTGATAACCTCAAACAACACTGCAGACACCTTGATCACTGATTTACAGAGCATTATTGGGATGTACTAGAACAAAGTTGATAAATCACCTGAAACAAAAATTCATAGTTTGTTAAAAAGGTCGTAAAGCAATAAGTACTTTTCAGTTTAGCACTGACTCATATTTCCCCAGCATAATCTTTATCAAAGCGCTGCCTGTCAGGTGATAAGCTGTATTTAAAGAAATATTGTTTGCATAAATGCTACTATTTGATCACTCTCAGTCTCACCTCTGGTCTTTTCAGCTCCTCAGTGACATAGTTCAAGTTTCAAGAGACCTTGAAAGAAAGCCATCCCTAGAGTGCTCAAAGGCATATACTGAGTGTCTTTAAAAGCATTCTCAACTTTAAAATTTTCCTCAAATATAGTGCTGCTCTGTATGACTTCCACTAGTCCTCCAATTACAATGAAAGTCAGTGAAATCACTTTGGCCACCAAGAACACCACTTGGACTCTGAGAGCAACTCGTACATTCAGGACGTTGGTGATGGCAACAATCAGAATACAAAATGCTGCGACGCATTTCACAGCCAGCTGAGGAGGGGTGCAGCCTGGATAAAAGGGAGCCATGGCATACCGTGCAATGCTGATCGACATCGCTGCAATGCTGGAAGGTTTCAGAAGCAAGATAAAAGTGATTGCTGCAAAGAAGGCAGGGAATGAACCATAGATCCTCAGGATGTAAATAAATTCCCCACCGGATTCAGGAATGATGGTCCCAACCTCAATGTAGGAAAGAGCTGCAAACAAAGATAGAACTCCTGACAGAGCCCAGATTAACATACTGGCCCCAGGGCTTCCCGCATAGCCCAGGACGAACTTTTGGGACACGAAGATACCAGATCCAATCATGGTTCCAGAAACTATTGCTACACTGCCAGTCAACCCACTTTGCCTCTTCAGTTGGAGGTCTTCAGGTTTTTGGATTTTGTCCGCCATGGCCACAGAGAGCAGGGTGACACGTCTACAGAGCAGACTGAAAGATCACGAAATATTCAGACGCTACAAACTGCATAGAAATGGCTTTCAAAGCATCGGGGGGGGGGGTAAAACCAGCTCTTGTAACACTGAATTAAATATTAACTCTACAGTTTTCTTGCTGTGAGTCAGAAGTGAGAACCACTGCACCATATTATGGCTAGGATTAGTATATCCAAAATCAGTATCAACTCTCATGTGCTCACAGTTTGTCCTGGTCTACTCATCTAAATCAGGACAATAAAATAAATACAGACATGACTGGAGATGCCCATTTTTGGCACGGTTCATCATTATTTTTGTATTTTTATAAACCACAAATAGTAAATTTTGAAATTCTTACTTCTGGATGTTTCACCTCCTCGGTTAAATAATTTAGAGTGTTCCAGCCATCATAGGACCACAATCCCTGATAGAAGGCAATACCAATGGAGCTGACCCCTACATTGGTTCCTTCAAAGGAGTCCTCAAAGTTCTTAGTGTGGCCCTGGAAAAGCATCACGATACCTCCCAGGATGATCCCTGCCAGGGCTACCATCTTCACTGCCATGGTGATTACCTGGATGCCAGTGGCCAAGCGGGCACTCAGACAGTTGATTATGCCCAGCACCAAGATAGATCCAGCAGCCACGAACTTCACCACCAGCTGTGGAGGGGTGCAGCCGCTGTAAAAGGGGGCCACGGCATATTCGGCAAAGCTGAGAGCAATTCCTGTGCCACTAGCCGGCCTTATGACTGTGATGAAGCTGAAGACGAACATGAAGGCCACCACTTTCCCCACAGTCCTCAGTATGTAAATGTACTCAGCTCCAGATTCCGGTACAATAGTACCCAGTTCAGCATAGCAGAGCCCCCCAGCATGGCTATCAGCCCACAGCAGAACCATATAATGAAGCTCGCCCCTGGGCTCCCTATAGTGGACAGGACGTACTGGGGGGAAATGAAGATCCCAGCTCCAATCATTGTCCCAGCAATGAAGGACACAGCTTCTATGATCCCCACTTCCCTCCTCAGATTGAGTCTGTGTGTGTCATCTCCCATTTTCAGATCGCTCTTCACAGAAGCAGCAGACAAGAACAGACATTTATAGTCATAAAACACTGCCTGTTACGCAAGGTCCACGTGTGGAAAAGGAGGAGGAAACAAAGTAAGGAACTATGAAAGTAAGGTGAGGCTATCATTGACTTGACGCATGGCTGCTTGTCCAGAGTTCTGCCTTTCTCGTAGGTTTCTGACTTGGCAGTGACAAAGTTAGAATGTTTTAAATCATTTCAGTCCTGCTTTCTTTACTGGGAAAATCCCTTTATGTAGAGTGGATTCTACTGATGTCCTTGAAGCCTTTCTCTGGCGCCTGTAAATATCATATTTACTTGTTTTCTGGCCTTGCATGAAGATTATAAAGTGTAGATTGTAGAATGAAGAGTATAAAAGATTAGAAAGTACCTCATCTGAGTGAAGAAGTGAACAGATGCATAAATGCATAACAGAGGAAGGACAGGACCTGAACTGGTTCTCCCTTGTGCCAAATAAGTACACAAAGTACACTGAGAGTGTACTTTGTGTACTTCCTGAACTGATAAAATCTTGTAGGGTCTTGACCCTACAAGATTTTACAAGCACCTTAAGGTGACTGTTTGTTGTGATTTAGCACTATATAAATAAAAAAGAACTGAACCAGTGTATTTTTTAATCCTCATTATTTTGTCATTTATTTTTATTATCATTATTTTGTCACCCGCAACGAAAACTCAGAGGTGATCGAGTTTTTGCATTTGGGCTCCAAAATTATGGAATGGTTTACTGCTCTATGTCAGACAAGCTCCTTCACTTACCGTTTTTAAATCTTGTTGAAAAACACATTTTTATTCCTTGGCCTTTGACCCAGTGTGAGTGTCTGACTTAAATCTTAAGACACTGTTATAGTTCTTAATTTATCTATTTATTTATTTAACTCTTACACCTTTGCTTTAATTCTGTATCTCATTGCCTTTCGGCCTGTTTTGGTCTTTTATGTGTGATGTTATTGTATAGCACGTTGGTCAGCCCTGTGTTTTTTAAAAGTGCTTTATAAATAAAGTGGTATGGTATGGTAAAGTGGTATGTAAATAACTATGTAAACATCAGTACTAAATATATGCTTTTCAAATCAGACAACTTATAAATAAAAAGCAGATCTAAATTTTAAAAAAAAAATGTTTGCATAACGGCCCATGCGAGAGAAAAAAGAGAGTTGGTGTTCTTACATTCATTTCTGAATTTTAGTTGTTTAATTCATGCATGTTAATTCAAAATTATTAGTTTAGTTATAGTGTCAAAACACTTTAGTAGTTACTGTATGAAATTAGCACAAAAAGTAAGGACATTTGTCTTTGGTCAGTTATTTCTTGTAAGAGTGGTTTTTGCCACATTTGTGTGTTGAGCAGCAGAGTTGAGCCCATGAAAAACTTTGATAAATCTTTGTCGATAGCAAACAGCTTATTCTGCTACTGACTCTTGTTTGGTGTCGTTTATTGGATTGCATGATTGAAGTCTGAAGAAACAAAACAAACTGACAATTTATTCATTTAACAAACAGGGGCCTCAGCAGCATGTGGAAGAACCATACACAGCCACAAAAGTCTGGTACCTCCTCCTCATGCTGGTCACTTGGTCACACACTGTTGTGGCGATGGCACCTTATTTCAATATTTCTCTGCACTGAGACTGCCTCCAGTCATTACAAGCCTGATTGTCAGCACCTGGGGTACCAGAAGCTCAAAACAAGAGTCAGTATTACTTCACACCCTAACTACCACATTACAGTGCTGTAAATCTGGGAAAGCTGCATATATACTCCACTACAAACTGTGTGATGAGATGTTTGCATTAAACATGAACAATTTAAGGCACTCATTCACTGCAGGTAAGAATATATATGTCTTTTTTTTTTTTTAAAAAGGCAACTTTTTCCTGAAAATAATACACAAAATGCTGGATATAAGGTTACTGGTGGACTCAAAAATCCCCATTTTGGGGTTTTAATACTGACACAGGTCGTATCAAGAAA
Source organism: Pterophyllum scalare (assembly GCA_024447675.2). Taxonomy (NCBI): domain Eukaryota; kingdom Metazoa; phylum Chordata; class Actinopteri; order Cichliformes; family Cichlidae; genus Pterophyllum; species Pterophyllum scalare. The sequence continues at coordinate 15,462 of JAMQGT020013394.1, forward strand.
GCAACAAATTCTTACTGATATGTTTACTCTGGGATAGCCATGTGTGGAATTAAAGGGCTTTAAAATGAATTTGACTATGTTAAGACAATAATCTCTTTCCTTTTATCTTTTATTTATTAATCCTTGTTCCTGGTATAGGTGAGGGCTGCACAATCTCATGATTTAATACTATGAATCAGTTATTTTGGGCAAAAAGTGGATTCATTTAAAAAGAAGTTACTTGTCTTTTAAATTATAATTCAACTGACTAAACTAACTAAATAAAAGCAAATTGATGTAACCCTGACAGAGCCCAGCACAGGGTGAACATGGACTTCATTTAAGGGGAAAAACACAAATCTGTCAAAGTGCGTGACCGGGCTGTATGGCTGTGTATGGAGGTGAGGACCCAATTGCAGGACGCAGGAGACGGCAGGTAAGAGTGATGAGAAGTGAATGTTTATTTAGGTAGGAGTGCCATGGCAACAGGAACCAAAAGATGAGGCAAACAGACGAAATAAACCTAAACTGGGAACAAACTAGAAGTATCAGGGAAACAGGGAGCCAGAGAGCAAACACGGCCATAAAGCAACAACAATCCAACAAAGGACAATGGGAAAACTGAGACTATAAATACACAACAGGGTAAGTAGGGAATGGGCGACAGGTGAGGGCACAGCTAAAACTAATTACACAAATGAGAAAGGGAAGTAAAACTAAACACAGAGCACAAGGGACAAGGACAACTAGACAAAGACAGAAACGCAGACTTGACACACTACACAGGAAGTACACAACACCACAACACACAGAAGACCAGAGACATGAAAAGGAACAAAACAAACACATGGGGTACCACAAATGGAACACTATGAATAACAAATAAGGAACACAAAACAACTGAGACACTAAATGAATAAACTAAGAAACACCATAACACCAAATCATAAGAAGGAAAACAAAATGCTGAGCATAAGGCCCAGGATCATGACAAAATCTGTCAAACAGGATGTGGCACAATAATAATTTAATCTTGATTTTATTAATCGGTGGGGAAAAAAATAGCAACTGAAAATAAAATTTTAATTGTATTGCCTTATTATGGGTGTTTTGTTAGTGCAAGTTTAAAGGGTTTCATGTCTTATGTTGATTAAAGAAATAGACTTTCCACAGGAGACGTTTGTTCCTGTATGAAATGGCTGTTCTTCCAGAAGGGGGCAGTATGGCCACAGTTCACCTATCTCCCCATGTTTGCTTGCTTGTCTTCTTGGATGGGTGTTCTGGAATGGCAACTTTCATTGTATTCTTGTGTACAGTGACAATAAAGTTCAATCTAATCTAATCTGCATGTTTTGTTCCATCTTACAAAGTGCACACTACCAAGAGATGATCACAGGGTAATAAGTATATAAGCTGATGTAACCATGCTTCCTGCAACTGGGATTAATGTCTGAAACAAAATAATTTCTAGCTATTCATTTATTTTGTCTGTTGTTACTGTACTTCTCTGACATCAGCACTAAGAACTGATTTAAAAGTTTTACTTAGAACTTTGTGCAGCTAGCTATATATGCAAAGTTCATGTTAAACATTTGTAAGGTTCTCAGCAATAAATCCTTTTCTCTCAGTGATTGGGGTGTATTTGACTGTCATGGTGTGGGTCCACCTCTGAAGACCCCTCGCACTTACCTCAGGATGTTTTAACTCTTCAGTCACAGAGTTCAGATTGTTCCAGCCATCGTATGCCCACAGCCCCTGGTAGAAAGCAGTTCCTATTGAATGGATGCCAACATTTGTGTTCTGGAAAGAGTTTTCAAAATTCTCGGTGTGGCCTTTGATCAGCATCACCACACCTCCTGTTGTAATCACTGCCAGAGCCATGACCTTGGCAATCGTAAAGAAAACTTGGACCGATATTGCAAAGCGAACTTTCAGGCAGTTTACACTGGCGAGAGTGATAATTGCTGCTGCAGCCACGCACTTCACCACCAGCAACGGAGGGGGGCAGTCTCCGTAAAAAGGCACCACAACATACTGAGCAAAGCTCAGTGCCATGCCAGCAATGCTTGCAGGTGTCAAAAACAGCACAGAACTGAAGATGAAAAAGAATGCCAGCACCGGACTGGAAGTTCTCAGGATGTAGATGTACTCGCCCCCCGATTCTCTTATAACCGTGCCCAGCTCGGCGTAGCAAAATGATGCCAGGATCGCCAGCAAGCCACAGCACGCCCATATCACCAAGCTGGCTCCGGGGCTGCCGATGGAGCTGATCATCATCTGCGGGGTCATGAAGATCCCAGATCCAACCGCTGTCCCTACGATGAGGGACACGGCTCCCAACAGCCCCAACTCCTGCTTCAGTTTGAGCATCTGAGGCCTTTCTTCCGTCATCACTGCAGGTTCATATTGTCTACAGTCTCACACCTTTAACAGTGGGAAATGGCCAAAGTCACTATTGTGCCTGCACAGGGAGTTAATAATTATGTGGGCAGTGGGATTGGTGAGTCATTGCAGCATGCGCAGTGATACGTTCAATGTCTGGAGCAAATGTCACTCCTGTGCCTGGCAGGTGTGAGGCCGCAGAGCTCTGCGTATTTTCTTTGTCTGATGTGCCCCTCTTAGTTTCAAATAAGAGTTGAAGGTTGAACAGCATGCTGATCCTTCTCTCAAGACCTTGTTCGAGCAGGTGCTCTCTACACCAGAGGTGAATGATAGTGCTGGGGGTTACTTCATCCACAACGACCTCCTTGTAAAAAAGTGAGTGCCTCATGGAACAAGTGGCATTAGGGATCCCATTGTTCAGGTTGTGGTGCCAGAAAAAATTCGAAGTCTTGTGCTGAGGCTGGCTCATGATGAGTGGGGACACTGGGGTGTTAAGAAAACATATGATCAGGTGCTGTGTGATTTTTTTCTGGCCACGGTTGAAAAGGGACATTGCTCTTTATGTTAGGATGTATCACACATGTCAGCTCACAGGTAAGCCTATTCAGAGTGTTAAACCTGCTCCATTAGTTCCCATTCCAGCCATTTCACAGCCTTTTGAACATCTAATCACTGATTGTGTAGGCCCACTGCCTAGTTCTAGGTCTGGAGCTGTTTATATCCTCACAGTTATGGGTCTGAATACCTGCTGTCTAGCTGCATACCCTCTGCGTACAATAACTACTAGAAGTGTTATTCGTGCACTCACTCACTTTATTTCCATTTTTGGCATTCCAAGAATCATTCAAACTGACCAGGTTTTAAATTTTCCCTCTCATCTGTTTTCCCAAATTCTTAAACAGCTTCATGTCAAGCACAACAGGGCTTCAGCCTATCATGTTCAAAGTCAGGGTGCTTTGGAGCATTTCCATCAGACACTGAAGTCCCTGTTGCGGGCTGATTGCACTCAGCTGGGGGGAGATGGGGAGGAAGGGTTACCTTGGTTGATGTTGGCAGCTAGGGAGGTCACACAGGAGAGCACTGGGTTCAGTCCTAATGACCTGGTGTTTGGCCATACTGTGTGTGGGCCATTGGCTTTACTGCGTGATCAGTGGAAAGAAGCTGAACCACCTAGAAATCTTATTGACTACATGAATGGTTTTAGCTATAGACTGTTTGCCACAGGGGAGATGGCAAAGTAACATCTGGCCTTGGCTCAAAGTAAAATGAAGAGGCTGTTTGATCAAGGTGCTGAGCACTGACAATTCATGGCTGGGGACCAGGTATCAGCCCTGATGCCTGTGGAAAGCTCGCACTTCCAGGCAAAGTTTACAGGTCCCCATGAGGTTCTTGAACATGTATCTGAACAAAATTACATCATAGCCACCTCTAAGTGTAGGAAACCAACCCAGTTACGCCATGTGAACTTGTTAAAACCTTATTATTCCCAGTTGCCTGGTTCTTCTGACACTGAAGATCAGTCAGGTTATGTGGTCCCAGCATGTTCAGGGGGGAGAGTGTCAGTAGTCTCGGTTCCTCAGACTGTGGCACCCGAGCTGGAGGACAGTTTACCCTGCCCCGACTCTGTTGTGGTGGCAGGAGGTTTAAGGAATTCAGAGTCACTTTGTAAGTTACAGGTTTTGTTAGGACATTTGCCTGAGTCAAAGCGGGCGGATTTGGCCAAATTGATTAAGGACTTCCAATGCTTTTTTGGTGATACTCCCACTCAGACCCATGTTATAGAGCATGGCATTGATGTTGGTGAAACAGCCAAAGACTCAATCTCAAAGACTCAAGGTTCAATCCTGAAAAACAAAACTATCTGGAGGCTGAAGTGAGGTACATGTTAAGCAATGGAATTGATGAGCCATTGTCATCAAGCTGGGTGTCACCTTACTTTTTAGTCCCAAAGTCAGACAATACCCCTATGTTTTGTACTGACTTCTGCAAGGTGAACACAGTTACTAAACCAGATTCTTTCCCACTGCCATGTATGGAAGATTGTATTGACCAGGTAGGCCATGCCAAGTATGTTAGCAAATTTGATTTACTGAAGGGGTATTGGCAGGTCCCATTGTCTGCACATGCACAGGAAATCTCTGCATTCATTACACCATATGGCTTGTATTCATAATGCCCCAGCGATATTTCAGAGACTCATGACCAAAGTATTGGGGGATCTGGAAGGATGTATGGTCTACCTAGACGATGTTGTGGTTTGGTCTGATACGTGGTCCTCACATTTACAGCATATCCGGGCTCTGTTCAACAGTTTGGCAGATGCCAATCTCACAATCAACCTCACCAAATGTGAGTTTGCTAAGGTGACCGTGACATACCTGGGGATGGTGGTTGGACAAGGTACAATTCACCCAGTGTGAGACAAGGTGAAAGCTGTTGAACAGTATCCTACCCCTACCACGAAAAAGGAGCTCATGCCTTTTCTGGGGTTGGAAGGATATTACTGGAGTTTCTGCAGGAACTTTTCTGAAGTGGTAGCCCCACTTGCTGAAAGGAAGTGTGACCTTTGTTTGGTCTCCTGCCTGTCAACAAGCTTTTGAAAGCATGAAAATATTGTTGTGCAGTGCTCCAGTATTGGCAGCCCCAAACTTTAACTGTCCTTTCTCACTTCAGGTGGAAGCTAGCCATGTGGGGGCAGGGGCTGGCCTTCAGCCAGCCAATAAGATGGGTATAAGTAGACCGGTATGCTTCTTCTCCAAAAAATGTATCTCTTACCAGTTAAATTAATCAACCATTGAAAAAGAAGCATTGGCACTATTATGGGCCCTAAGGTATTTTGACATTTATCTGAGTTCTGGTGTGGCCCCCGTGGTGGTCTACACAGATCACAATCCTTTGACATTTCTTAACTCTGAAATTTACAAACCAGAGATTGGTACGATAGTCGCTATTTATACAGTATTACTGGTTGAATATTTGTTACATCAAGTGTTCTGACAAATTGGTGGCAGATGCCTTGTCTAGAGCCCCCCCATATGTAATGTGCCAAATGTTGGGTGTTGCCTGTTTTGTTCCAACTTTGTTTCTTTTCCCTCTTAATTTGCTTCCTTTGGTACCAGGTTGCCGAAGAGTTGTGACATAGTAGGAATGGAGGTGGGTAACATGCAGTATGCCCTGTTAGTGGTTTATTTGGGGCTGGGTTTTTTTTTTTTTGTGGTTTGCAGTGTATAGGGATGTTTTGAGTTTTACTTTGTAGGTATATTTAATCAGTCTGGGGTTGGTGCTTCATTCTTATGGAGGGGGGTTGTGGCAGCCCTCTGCCTTGGCCAGGGCGTGCAGTTGCTTCTTTGTCTGTTTAGCCGCGTTTCCATTAGTACCTACTCAGCGAGGCTTGACTCATTAGTACCTGGTATCAGGTACTTTAAGTACTCATTCCACCGGGGTTCCAAGGAATCTGAGGCGATCCGAAAATGTGACGCGGAAGAACAGCTTGCCATTGATTGGCCAGGGAGTGTCATCACTAGTTGAGTCATGAGAGCAACTCCTTCACCAGAATCAACCGCCTGATTTTTAAAACCCGACAGCAAGAAAATAGAGGCACGAAAAGCACCAGTTGAATGCCCTCTATCTCATCCATTGTTGTGCTGTTTTGAGTAGCATACAAATTACATCAAGAGACTACTGCCCGCGCTGCTATATCAACTCCACCCACACTAAGGTGGTACTCAGTTGCAGTGGAAACAAAACAAGACCGTGGCAAGTCATGCCGAGTCGAGTTGACACATGTTGAGTAGGTACTAATGGAAACCCGGCATTAGTCTGTGTCTTGCAGGTTCCTGGTGGGCAGAGTTAATCAATGCAACTGGAAGTACCTGGCCAGTCTCTCTGGAGCATTTAAGAGCTGGCTGTCTCGGCTCTGGAGGTTTTTTTTCCTTTCCTTACCTCCCTTCAAATAGCACCATGTTTTTCTGTTTGTTTGAGTTCATAGTGGGTTACGTTATTGTTTGTGACAAAACAAACTAGTGTTCCTGATTTTAACTGGTGTCTTTCCCATCATTTGTCATGGCCCTTAAACCCGACTATGACAGCAGCTCATGTAATTACTGGTTCTGTTTGGTCTCTCTATACTCCTTCTCCTCTCTTATCTTTCCCCTCAACCCCAACCCCTTGTTCTGCTGGGTTTTTTTTCCTATTAATACATTTTTTAATAGTCTTAAAAAACAATTAAATGATGAAGCCTTAAGAATACTGGTGCCACCCTCACTGACCTGGCAGAAATGAGGGTCTAATCATTATTTTGGACCCTCAACATCCTTTACATGTTGAGTTTCTGAAGTTTAACCTCTCCATATTCAGCAGTAACAGATGCACTCTGTCATTTGTCCATTATATTTATGACTTTGACTGTCATGGTATCACAGGGACATTAAAGTCCTTGTATAAGATGTATAAGGATTATTCTGAACTCTAAATCATGCAGAGCTACTCTAGTAGTATCCAGGAATACAAATATGGAGCCAGAAATGAATATGAGGGTGGGTTGAAAAGTTCAAAGGCTGATCACGATGCAATGGTTGAATTTTGACCAAATGTGTTTTATTTTTCAACATAGTCTCCTCTGCAGTCCACACACTTCTTCCATCGGTGTTGCAGTGCTTGGATTCCCGTGGTATATAAGCTCTCATCCTGACCCTCACAAAAGTCCAGAGATGACCTCATCATCGGTCCGATACTGCTTCCCAGCCAAGTGTTTTTTCATGTTAGCGAACAGAAATTTTTTTGAGGGTGATCAACCAGCTCAAAACCACAGTCAGGCACAGCAGCCATTGCAACCACGGACTTGTGTGCAGGAGCATTGTCCTGGTGAAACAGGAACCCCTTCGTCAGTGTTCCAGGCCATTTTGACTTGATTGCCTTCCGCAGCTGCCTCAGCAAGTTGGCATAGTATTTTCCATTGATAGTATGGCCTTTTTGAAGGTAGTCAATGAACATGATGCCCTTTGGATCCCAGAAGACTGAGATCATCACCTTCCCTGCCCATGACAGTACCTTGGCCTTCTTTGGTGGGGGAGAAGATGGGTGTTTCCATTGCATGGACTGCTGTTTGGGCTCTGGCTCAAAGTGGTGAATCCAACATTCTTCTTGGGTTAGGAAACGTTCATGAAAACTGGCTGGATTTGCTTCAAAAAGTGCCAAGTTTGCCTGCGACATGACCAGCCTGGTGCACTTTTGATCAGGCGTCAAAAGTCATGGCACCCACCAAGCGGAAACCTTTGACAAGACAAGTTCGTTATGTAGTGTGTTCTCAACTTGTTCACGGGAGCTGCCTACAGCATTAGCTATCTGATTAACAGTAAAACGTCTGTCATCCATTACCATGTGGTGAACACAGTCAATGTTTTCTTGGGTGGTGTCTGTGGCAGGAAGTCCGGACCTTGGGTCATCTTCAAGGCTCTCCCTACCCCTCTTGAATTCAGCTGCCCACTTTTGCACGGTTAATAAAGCTGGAGCATTATCACCTAATGTAGCAACCATGATCTTAGATCAACACAGTTCCAAATTTGATCCATTTTCACGAAATATCTCTAGTACTACTTTAGCCAAATAAAGATGGAAATTACACTGGGAGTCTGATCTCAGTGTACTCTGTGTTCCTTCTGAACTGATAAAACCTGGAACGTATAAAAATTTAAATGAGTGTATTTTTTAATGCCCCCATAACTATGTAAATGTAATTACTGAATATATGCTTTTCAAATCAGACAACTTATAAATAAAAACAATCTAAATAAATAAAAAAATAAAACGTTTGCATAACAGCCCAAGCGAGAAAAAAAAAGAGTTGGTGTTACATTCATGTCTGAATTTTAGTTGTTTAATTCATGCGTGTTACTTAATTCAAAGTTATTAGTTCAGTAATAGTGTCAAAATACTTTAGTAGTTACTGTATTAACATAGAACAAAAAGTAAGGACATTTGTCTTTGGTCAGTTATTTCTTGTAAGAGTGGTTTTTGCCACATTTGTCTGGAAAGCTGCAGATACTCCACCGCAAACTATGTCTTGAGATGTTTGCATTAAACATGAACAATTTAAGGTGCTCATTCACTGCAGGTAATTTAAAAAGGCAACTTTTTCCTGAAAATAATACACAAAATGCTGGATATAAAGTTACTGGTGGGCTCAAAAATTCTTATTTCAGGTTTTAATACTGACACAGGTTGTATCAAGAAAGCAACAAATTCTTACTGATATGTTTACTCTGGGATAGCCATGTGTGGAATTAAAGGGGTTTAAAATGAATTTGACTATGTTAAGACAATAATCTCTTTCCTTTTATCTTTTATTTATTAATCCTTGTTCCTGGTATAGGTGAGGGCTGCACAATCTCATGATTTAATACTATGAATCAGTTACTTTGGAAAAAAGTGGATTCATTTAAAAAAGAATAAACTCATCTTTTAAATTATAATTCAACTGACTAAACTAACTAAATAAAAGCAAATTGATGTAACCCTCACACAACCCAGCACAGGGTGAACATGGACTTCATTTAAGGGGAAAAACATAAATCTGTCAAACACAATGTGGCAAAATAATCATTTAATCTTGATTTTATTAATCTGTGGGGAAAAAAATAGCAACTGAAAATAAAATTTAAATTATATTGCCTTATTATGGGTGTTTTGTTAGTGCAAGTTTAAAGGGTTTCATGTCTTATGTTGATTAAAGAAATAGGAAGACTTTCCACAGGAGACACTTGTTCCTGTATGAAATGGCTGTGCTTCCAGAAGGGGGCAGTATGGCCACAGTTCACCTATCTCCCCATGTTTGTTTGCTTGTCTTTTTGGATGAATGTTCTGGAATGGCAACTTTCATTGTATTCTTGTGTACAGTGACAATAAAGTTATATCTAATCTAATCTGTGTGTTTTGTTCCATCTTACAAAGTGCACACTACCAAGAGATGATCACAGGGTAATAAGTATATAAGCTGATGCAACCATGCTTCCTGCAACTGGGATTAATGTCTGAAACAAAATAATTTCTAGCTATTCATTTATTTTGTCTGTTGTTACTGTACTTCTCTGACATCAGCACTAAGAACTGATTTAAAAGTTTTACTTAGAACTTTGTGCAGCTAGCTATAATACAAAGTTCATGTTAAACATTTGTAAGGTTCTCAGCAATAAATCCTTTTCTCTCAGTGATTGGGGTGTATTTGACTGTCATGGTGTGGGTCCACCTCTGAAGACCCCTCGCACTTACCTCAGGATGTTTTAACTCTTCAGTCACAGAGTTCAGATTGTTCCAGCCATCGTATGCCCACAGCCCCTGGTAGAAAGCAGTTCCTATTGAATGGATGCCAACATTTGTGTTCTGGAAAGAGTTTTCAAAATTCTCGGTGTGGCCTTTGATCAGCATCACCACACCTCCTGTTGTAATCACTGCCAGAGCCACGACCTTGGCAATCGTAAAGAAAACTTGGACTGATATTGCAAAGCGAACTTTCAGGCAGTTCACAGTGGCGAGAGTGATAATTGCTGCTGCAGCCACGCACTTCACCACCAGCACCGGAGGGGGGCAGTCTCTGTAGAAAGGCACCACAACATACTCAGCAAAGCTCAGTGCCATGCCAGCAATACTTGCAGGTCTCACAAACAGCACAGAACTGAAGATGAAAAAGAATGCCAGCACTGGGCCAGAAGTTCTCAAGATGTAGATGTACTCGCCCCCCGATTCTCTTATAACCGTGCCCAGCTCAGCGTAGCAAAATGATGCCAGGATCGCCAGCAAGCCACAGCACGCCCATATCACCAAGCTGGCTCCGGGGCTGCCGATGGAGCTGATCACCGTCTGCGGGGTCATGAAGATCCCAGATCCGACCGCCGTCCCTACAATGAGGGACACGGCTCCCAACAGCCCCAACTCCTGCTTCAGTTTGAGCATTTGAGACCTTTCTTTGGTCATCACTGCAGGTTCACAGTTGTCTACAGTCTCATACCTTTAACAGTGGAGAAAACACTAATAGAATGGCCAAAGTCACTATTGCGTCAGCACAGGGAGTTAATAATTATGTGGGCAGCTCATTTAATTACTGGTTGTGTTAGGTATTCTGAGATAGCTTAGTTGGGCTTTTCTGATTGGCTGTTTTAGGGAGGTGAGATGCAGAGCACCTGAGTCAGAAATGTGTCAGTCAGAGCTGGAAGATTCTCTTATTCTCCTCCGTTGGCTTTGAGATGGTATGTTACTCACTAATAACACTGTATCCCACGCATTAGAGCATGTCACTCTCAGACTGCAGGATTACTTGTAGTTAAGCAAAAGCAGAATGGGAGGTAGAGCCTTCAGTGTTCAGGCTCCTCACCAGTTTGGTTTGGGAAGACAGACTAGGCTTAAAACTTTTCATTAAGTTAGAACTGTTTAATGAAAATAATTCAAAGCCAAAAAATAGACTCCATAACTCTACGCTAACTCAAGACTCGAACTTATCAGTGACACCTGCTTTGAACAGCTACATTTAAGAACAAATGAGGAAAAAAGGCTCATATTTTGTGGTTTACTAACATTTTTATACCTTTTGCTCCCTGCACTTTTACATACCTTTTACTTTGTGTTCTCTCGTTAATGTATTTGTGCAATCATCATGGTCTCTCTATACTCCTCCTACTCTCTTATCTATCCTTCACCCCCAACTCCTTGTTCTGCTGGGGGTTTCTTCCTGTTAAGACAATTTTTATAGTCTTAAAAACAATTAAATGATGAAGCCTTAAGAACACTGGTGCCACCCTCACTGACCTGTCTGAAATGAGGGTCTAATCATTATTTTGGATCCTCAGCATCCTTTACATGTTGCGTTTCTGAAGTTTAGCCTCTCCATATTCAGCAGTAACAGATGCACTCTGTCATTTGTCCTGTATATTTATAACTTTGATTGTCATGGTATCACAGGTACACTGAAGTTTTAATCTATCCATGTTTGATTAGATATTGCTACACATGAACCTTAATCAAATGAAAGGTAAGGAAAGTTTTCTTTAATAATAAACATCCAGGCCTTATCTTATCAGTGACCATTTAATAATCTAATTTACAAACCAAAGGAATGCTTTATGTCTCCTCAAATTATGGCTCCAGCCGCAACAACAAACGTGTTTTATTCCTGGTGCATGTGGAAGCTTTCCTGTTTATTAAGCACAGTATCTATGCTAAATTAACTTCAGTGGTCCTTTTCATATCCATCCAGTCTCAAATATTTTTGTCTTCCCCTCCTGTGATAAAGAGGTGAACAACCTTGTTAGAGTTCAGCATCTGTCCTGCTCGCTGTGCTCCGGTGATAGCTGCCAGTTTGTAGGTGTCATAGCGGGAGTAGAGGGCTGTGCAGGTCCAGCTGGCCTCCTCCCCTTGACTCTCCGTTGCCAGCATGTTACACACCTCACTGTAGAAGTGCGGGAAGGAGGGCAATCCGTAAAATATCAGGTTCTGGATCCCTTTGATTGTATACCTAAAAGGAAGCAAGTCAGAGATCAGGTTTTTTAAAAACATTTACTACACTACAAGGGACATTATGGTCCATCATTTTATGACATTTTATGCAGTTGAGAACCAATGGCCTCAGACTTGGAAGTCCTAATTCTCATCCCAGCTGCAAACTGCTGAAGCAGACTGCTTCTACAAACATTTGTGAAAGAATGGGTCACTCTCAGGAGCTCAGTGAATTCCAGCGTGCTACTGTGTGATAGGATGCCACCAGTGCAACAAGTCCAGCTGTGACATTCCCTCACTAGTTAATATTCCACAGCCAACTGTTAGTGGAAGTGATTGGGAACAACAGCAACTCAGCCACAAAGTGGTAGTCCATGTAAAATCACAGAGTGGGTTCAGCAGATGCTGAGGCGCAGTGTGCACAGAGGTCACCTACTTTCTGCAGAGTCAGTTGCTACAAACCTCCGAGCTTCATGTGGTCTTCAGATTAGCTCAAGAACAACACACAGGCCTCTTTCCCACCAACAAGGTTCCTAAGCCTGTGCCATTATTTGAACCATTAGGCAGGTTTTCCACCGGAGAAGCACTTGGTGCTCGGCCAAAAAATGGGTTCAACTCCGGCCCCGCAAAGTAGCTGGTCTCAAACCAAGAACGCGTGATGAAAGCAGCAGAAGAGCGTGACTTAGCCATCTTTAGAAAGTATTACCACCAGCACTATCCGCCATTATACCCACACAACTTTTGCGCAAGATGAATCAGCATTGGTCAGAAGCCGAAACAAACGCATTGCTTGCGATTTGGTCCTCACGGGAGATACAGGACAAATTGGAAAGCTCCCAGAGAAAAGCGAAGGTTTACAACGTGATTCAAGCAGAGCTTTTGTCAGGGGGTTTATTGCAAATAGTAAACAAATTTAAAAAACTTAAGGACTACAGGGACCTTGGGCTACGAACAGTGGTCTTCGGTTTCCATTTCCAGGCAAGGACCCGCCAACACATACGTCATTGATCAGTTCACAAAGTGCGGTGGGAATACGGGCCCATTCTTAAGTGTTTCGCCGGTTCCTTGGGATCAGCACGAGCACTGGCTCCGAAACCTCAGCGGTGGGAAAGTAGCAATAGAGAGCTTCATGGAATGGGTTTCCATGGCCAAGTAGCTGCATTCAAGCCTTTCATCACCATGCAAAGTGTTGGATGCAGTGGTGTAAAGAACGCCATCACTGGACTCTAGAGCAGTGGAGATGTGTTCTCTGGAGTGATGAATCACGCTTCTCCATCTGGCAATCTGATGGGCAAGTCTGGATTTGGTGGTTGCCAGGAGAATGGTACTTGTCTGACCGCATTGTGCCAAGTGTAAAGTTTGGTGCAGGGGGGATTATGGTGTGGGGATGTTTTTCAGGAGTTGGGCTTGGCCCCTTAGTTCCAGAAAAGGAACTCTTAATGCTTCAGCATTCCAAGACATTTGGGACAATTTTATGCGTCCAACTTTGTGGGAACAGTTTGGGGATGGCCCCTTCCTGTTCCAACATGACCTCACACCACTGCACAAAGCAGCTCCATAAAGACATAAATGAGACAGTTTGGTGTGGAAGAACTTGACTGGCCTGCACAGAGTCCTGACCTCAGCCTGATAGAACACCTTTGGGACAGGAGACACTGAGCCAGACCTTCTCATCCAACATCAGTGTCTGACCTCACAAATACACTTCTGGAAGAATCATTAAAAATTCCCGTAAACCCACTCTTGTGGATATCTCTGGTCCATGGTCAAAAATGCTGGAAATTTGGATTAAACAAAGACAAATTTCAACCCAACCCTAAGTACTTTTAAGTCTGTAGCCTGGTAAATTCCAGCAATATTAAATATACCAAAGTTATTGTACAAAATAAATCAGCTGATTCAGAGGTGGACAGGTGAGAATTTTTTTTTTCCAGATTTGTTAGACTTAACATGAAAATGGCCCATCTGATGGAGCATTACGAATAACTGACCTCTTGTAGAAGTGAAAGCGCTCAGTGAAGAGCAGGAACTGCTTCCCCCCTTTTGGAAAAAGTGGCGGGCTCGGGACACCTCCGATTTGCTGGAATACTCGCAGATGCTGGCAAAGTTCATCTCCTCTTTCTTCATGTAGTTGCGCAGCCGAACATAGTCGAAGTAAGATGGGATGTAGATCAGTGTGTGGGACATGACCGAATCCCTGTACTGAGGCAGCACTTTGTCTATAAAATACTGAAACCTACACACATAATCGGAGACAACAACCAATCAGCTGCCAGGATCTATATATGAGAATGAGAAAAAAAAGTAATATCAGGCAAGAGATTAGGTTGAAGGTACATGCTGGACCTTACCGAGCATCGTGGTCCATGAAGCTGTCAGAGGAAAACATCTGAAACACATGAGGCAGCTGAACCAGGACCTGGCAGATGGAACCTGTTCTTGGTATGTTCTTTATGACAATCTGGGCCAAAAACACACAAACATAAAAAAAAAACAAACTACATCATTCAATGACAAACACTTTGGTCCTATCCGAAATTAAAATTACACTGCAGTTATTTCAAAGCTCCGTTCTGCAAATGTGGTATAAATACACCTTCTGCCTCTCAGTGATGTTGTTCATTGAACTGTAACGTTGAGTGTAAAAACGTGAAGTGCGTCCTACCTGTCCGCGGTAGTTGGAGCAGTGTTTGGTGAGGATGTTGTTGATCTGCGGGTCCTGAATGGAACTGAAAACCAGCGTCTGCCTGTAGTGTCGGGCCCAGTTGTTCAGATTCCACATCCTCACTCTGGAAAAGTCGACACTGTGGGAGTCCAGCGGCTGCAGGTTCATGTGCTTCATCACATGCTGGTGGCCATAAAAAAATTAAATAATAATAATTATGGGGGTAGCTGGAGTATAAAAGTCAAGGGCTTAGGTGTAAAAGCTGCAGTTAATTTCCATTTTCACAGTGAAGTTTAAATATTACAAGAAACAGGATAAGGAAAGATAATTTTCCAACAAAGACATTTCTTCACTCTCAATTACAGGAGTAACTGCAGGTAATTTCAGCTCTATCACCGTCGGGGTACTCAAAAGGACTGTGGATTTGATTGTGAGGAATGACTTCAGCGGGTAGCACTGAAATCATGAGTGAAATAAATATGGTCAGAATGTGACTTAAATGAAGTCTTAATCTGTTTCCTTACATCTAAAATTCAAAGGTTTTTATTTATATAAGCCCAAAGTTACATCCTGGACAGCAGAGGGCGCCATATTTACCCAGCAGTAAAATCTATTCTCACCAGGACATGCTCCCAGTTCTGCATGAGGAAGATGTCTGCCTGATCCACGACCAGCAGCTCGATAGAGGACAGAAAGTCAAAGTCTCTCTTGCGTTCTCCTTCTGCTCCCAGCACAGTGCGAAGGCCCAAGGGAGACGCGATGATGATGTCTGACGAGTAGAAGGGGGCATAGAGACGCATGCTGCCCTTCAAAATGGAGACACCTGGAGAGGAGAAAGCAACGCAACAGGAGTGGCCGTCAGAGGTACAAACTCAGATTTTTAATGTTCAGCTTCTTTTTTCAGACCCTACCTATCCTGAAGTGATCATCCACATTGCCTGTAAAGATAGCGTTATAATCATCTGGTCTCTGCAAATTGGGTGGCTTCTCATCTGTCTCCTCTCCAAACTCTTCCTTGAACTTCTTCTTGTTGCTGACCATCACTTTCTTGCCTTTTGTCTCCAGCAGGGTGATGAGCGTATGGATGACTTGCAGGGCGCTGCCCCGAAATGGGGCAAGAATCAGGACCTGACAAATTCATCAGATTAGCTCAATCTCCAACAAAATTAATATGTAATTCAGAAGAAGAAGAACTACTTATAAACGGACTACCTTTGGCCGGGTCAGTCCCTGGTCTCGTAGTTCATCCTGAGGCTCGGCTCCGGCTTTAGTCCTACTTTTCCGCTCTTTCAGTTGTGTGTTGTGAGCCAGGACGCGGGAATTGGCTTTCAGTACATGGTTGAGCACATGGAGACAGTAAGCACTGCGCACATGTGGTCCCTGTTTGAGAGGACATGTCTCTGGGTAGTACAGATCCTTGTAGGAGCCCATGAGGGCCAGCAACTCCAGTTGGAGAGGGCTGATCTCTTCAGCCTTCCCTTTAGGATTGAGGGTCTGGTTCAAATCCTTCCAGCGAGTCTCCACAAGTTTGTGGAAAACTGGGAGGGTTGTGTCTTTCTGAGGTCCAACAGGGCCAAACTTCTCCAGGGGGTTAGTGCAGAGCAGAGTTCCCAGCTTTGGCCACTAAGCAAGAGAAAGGCAATGACAGAAACTTTAAATTTTATCATGCACAAGTAATCCCTGTGAGCCAAAAGCTCAGTTTCAGGCTGCTTTTTCTACTTATGGCTCTGTAATGATGTCACTGAGTGCAAATATGCTTAACACAGTCATCTCAGGCACATAGCTTGGTCTCTTAGCACAGAAGCCCCACCCCCTCCAGCTGTTCAAACCTTCTGTTTGTGAGGTGCAGCCAATCAGAAGAATGTTGTGTGGCCTTAAATGAGGCGGCACTAATATGGAAGATTAACCGCTGAGTGGGTGCCAACGCTCAGCTGGTTTGGATTCACAACAGGGTTTAGTAAAGGGGAGGGGTGGGTCAAAGTGCTGTTATAGTAAAGCCAGTGAAGAAGTGTGTGAAGTTTGATGTGTGTAGCTTGAATAGTGTGCCTCTATGGTGTGAATGTGAACATCCTAGTTCACACTGTTCTTGAGTTATGGCCAACATTAAAATTTTTGTGGAAGAGATGCCGACGCCCGCAGACGCAAAGGCTATGACACCAAGGCTCAGTAAGATTAAGCTCCAGTAGAGCCCAAGAATAAAAAAAATATGGAGCTGGCTATAAGCGTCAAAAGTGACCTTTAGTGAAGAACACACTGTTGTATTTAATGAGACTTGTGTACCGCAATCTGAGTCTTTGATTTGCAGCCAGATGTTATCTTCTTCACGTCCTCTTCATCAAGCTCTGTGTCCAAATGCTGTATAAACATGTCTGCAAATAAAGAAAGAAAAACTTGTGTAGTTGGATCTAGGGCTGTGCAATAAATCAAATGTACAAGAAAACATTTAAATATCCATCTTTTAAGTTAGTAAATAAGGAATTCAGGTTGTGTTTCTCCTTTAATTACCTTTATCATCTGCATCCTGCGTTTCCTCCTGTTCTCCTTTCCCTGTGAAGTTGTTCTCCAGACAGAATTGGGACTCATGTTCTTTGTCTACAAACTCATCATCACCTGCCTCCTTCCTCTCATCCTCCCCCTTCTCCTGCTTCCACCAAAACTTCCTCCCCATCTGCAGGATCCATTTCTCCCTTTTTACCTTCATCACCATCCTCACTTCCATCCTCAATGTCGCTGTAATCTACAACAAAAAAGCACAAGCATATTCAGTGAAATCCAAAGTGCTGCCTGAATTAGTGCTATGGAAATAAACAGCTCACCTTCACCAAGAAGCTCCTCCTCTTCTTCATCATCATCTGTGCTGTCCTCTTCTTCACTCTGAGCTTCACCGGTGGGTTGGCTGAGAGTTGAAAGAAGTTTTTGATAGGCTGTTTTCTGCTCTGCTTCCTCCTCCTCCTCTTCCAGCTCATCGGGCTCGGTTTCAGATTGTTCTGGACTTGATGGCTAAAGATAAAGAGCAGAATGTCAAGCACATAACTCGATTTAATATCACTGTGTTGACGTTGTTCCTACATTCCCCTGATTAAAAACCCTATAAAGTCGAATGTGTCATCGATCGGGTACACAGCGTACTTCAAATGTCCCGCTGTTCCCGGACTTTTGGCAATAATTACTGTAATAATGTTGCTCAGTGCATGTGATGTTGTCGATTTGCAAATGATATTGAATACTAAAAATTTTTTTTTTAAAATCTACCTTTAGAACTGGGTCAAATGTGATGATTTATGCAAGGTTTAAGGACCACAACTTAAATATTACGCATTACTTATTTTAAAAGTAATTATTTAATTATTTATCTGCTGTCTGCATTCATGTGTTGGAATGACAAAAATAAGGTCACAGAGGCAAAAAAAGAAAAGAAGAAGACATATTTGCTGTCTTGGGGGGCCATTAGGGGTACAAAAAATGTCTCAATGGTGTCAAAAATTTCTCTAAGGATTGATACTGAATCCCTCGACATTCAACAATGACTACCAGAACAAGAGCGTCATGTTGTTTTAACCCTGTTCGTTGTCACCCTGTTATTGAGTGGACACTGTTTTTCTATAAGTAACATTGACCAGTGACCCCATATACAATTCCAACCTTGCTTTGGTCATAAGCTATCTACCCATTAGATTTGGTAAGTGTAGGTCAAATGGTTGATTTATTGAGTAGACATGTCAGTGGACACCCCTCTCTTTTGACTGGTGTATAATAAAAATTTATGGTTTATCCACTGAATAGCTTTTGTGTAATTTCTGGATGGCGTGGGGTGCACCATGCATGACAATGAATGACTAATAAAATTAAGCATCACTTTTGGCATCATACAGGACTCACGCTCCAGTCTCTCAGGTGAAATGGACCCATTTATTCACCACAACCTGATCCACACACTGTTGCTCTTTAGATCACCTCACCTGGCTTCTGAAAGCCTTTAAAGGTTTTCTACAAACATCTCCCACGTAAGTATTTTTCCCCAAAGCAGAAAACAGCGATGCTCCGTGGACAACATTTAAGATTAAAAAAAAAAAAGAAGATAAGATAAAACTTTATTGATCCCACGATGGGGAAATTTGCACAATACTGCAGCTCACAACAGAGAAAGAAAAAAAGAAAGGACGAAAATTTAAAAACATAAATAAAATAGAATAGGAAAAAATAAACATTATATATAGAATAGGAAAAAAGAATAAACACTATAATTAATTATTATGTTGCAGGAACAACACCAACACAAGAAAAATACTGATGACTGAATGGCAGTGGAAGAAAATAGATGGATGGATGCCTTATGTAACATGTAGGGTTTACGATTTGCTACTCACCAGTTCCACTATTTCAGTTTTTTCAGGCCTTTCATTAACTCTGTAAAACACACACAAAAGGAAATTAAGTTGCTTAGACAACAGATTTGTAATATTATTGAAATTACTGGAAAAATTACAGATTTTCAACCAAGATTTTACACCAATGATTAATAACAGAATAGTTGCTCATGGGTATTTCCTTAAAATAAGAAATGTGTGTTGCTTTTTGTTTAGGTGTAGGAAGCTGTTTTCATATTATTACTTTGGCCTGTAGCGCTATTTACGTAGATCAGGGACGGCACCAGGGATAAGAACAAAGGATACAATGCAACCCAAAGATGGCCTTGCAAATTAAAAGTGAAGAAAAGGAGAGGTTGACAGCTCCCACTGAAAGATGTTCGGTCATCCTGAAACCCTCAAGGAGTGTGATTCTGACAATTTAGTTAGAAACATGTGAGTAGCCTGACCCACACTATTGGGCAAACACCGGTACAGTGTCCTCTTTAGAAACTTCTTAGATGCCTGCTACATTTCTGTTTACACTTTAACATAATAAGAGTCAGCACGGAAGAAACTAGTTACATTAAAAATGTACTGAAACTGCCAGTGACCTAGAGGTTTAGTAAAATGCATTACTCCATTCAGGTTTTCGCTAATAATACACACTTATCTGTGGTTCAGTTTGAATACACTGCCATCTGAGTGCCAATTAGCAGCCTTGCTAACATAAAGTAGCTTGTTGTTCCTTTAAACCAGACCGGAAGTTGTTGTCGTGTTGCTTACACATCGTGAAAAGGGTGCTCCTCTCCAAATTCCTTCAGATGCTTTTTCTGTTTTTTGGATAAGTTAGTTAGAAGCTGCTTTTTCTGATTTCTTTTTCCCATGTTGACACTTCAGTGCAGCAACACGTGTGAGGCTGCTTCGTCCTCCTGTTGTGCGTCATTAGCGGACGTTTCCTGCCATCTACAGGAGCGGGGTGGAATTACAGTCTGGCGGATCGGCATTGTTAGAGGTGACTCTGCCCTCCCCATTTACCGGTGTTGTGCCAAAAAGTGATTTCAGATGTTTCTTTGTGTTTTTGTACGTAACATCTTTGCTTATATTAGAAAATAGACTGTAGTCAACAGGATTTATGAAGGACTTGTATATAAAATGAAGAAATGACCTGTTCTGCAAGTTCCAAGACTGCACGGTTGCACCTACATCATAATCAATACAGTCCTTTTTGGCCACTTAAAATATCTTTATAGAACTGTGATGTTATATTTGTTGCAATTTCTGCTGCTCTCTTGGCCAGATCTGTCTTAAAAAATAATTTTTAATGTCAGTGACAGCTTTTACCTTGCTAAATAAAGAATTTATAAAAGTCACTTTGCCAATAAAGAATTGCAGCTTCTAACTTGTGACAAAGAGTTGTTTTTCACTCAGAATGCCTTGATATCATTCGTCAGAGATATGTTTGACATGTGTTTCACAGATTGTATGCTCATAAGTAATTTACACCAATTTAAACACAGCCAATTATTTTTTGGGGGAAATATCAGAAATCATTTTTATTTTTTTGGCTAACAATCACTTTTACGCACAGCACCAGCACTAGGAGGAGTTTGGCTCATGGCCCTCTTTGGCTGGGTTGGCCGAGGAATGGAGATGAAGTTTAGTGGTACTTATTTTCAGAACAAGGATGATATGCAGAGCTGTAGAAACTACAGGGAGTTTAAGATGATGAGCCATACCATGGAGCGATGGGAAAGAATTGTTGAAACTAGGTTAAAAAGAGAGGAGACAGTCAGTGAGCAGCGGTATGGCTTCATAACGAGAAAGAGCACTACAGATGTGATGTTTGCTTTACAAATGATGATGGAGAAGTACAGAGAAGGTCAGAAGGAGCTGAACTGTGTCTTTGTGGAAGCATATGATAGGGTACAGTATGAAGAAGTCAGGAGCAGAAGAGAAGTATGTGAGGGTGGTGCAGGACATGTATGAACACAGTGAAACGGTGGTGAGGTGTGTGATAAGGAATGACAGATGGGTTCAAGGTGGGGGTTGGACTGCATCAGGATTACATCTGAGCCCCTTCTTGTTTGCAGTGGTGATGGACTGGCTGACAGATGAGGTCATGCAGGAGTCTCCGTGGACTTTATGTTACATACACCATTAATTACAGCACGTTAAAAACAAGTAAATGATCACAGATCTGATTCCAGTGAGAGTGGAGAACAGGTGGAAGAAGCCTGAAGAGGTGGAGGTATGCATTGGAGAGAAAAGGAATGAAAATCAGTAGAAGCAAGACTGAATACATGTGTGTAAATGAGAGGGAGACAGGTGGAAAGTAGAGGTAATGACTTTGGGCAGTTAAACGAATTCACCTTCTGGCTACAAAAGGCTGGAGCATCTTCTCAGCCACTGCCACATTGTTCCACCAGTCACAGTACTTTCAAGTTCGGCAGTAGCTATTGCTTGAATGTGTTGTTTTCACTGTGCGCTTACTGACCGTCATCTCACTTTCGCCAGGGATTACACACCGCTTAGGAGAGAGGATGCTGAAAGAGAGATGCAGAAAGGAGAGCCGCTAGAGAGCGATAACTTGCCTGCCACCAGCAAAGTGCCTAAAAGTGGACTATAGCCTTATTTGTTAAATAAACCTTTGTTTAAACCTTACCACTGTGCTCTGCACCTTTGTCCAGGGCTCCACCCAGCTTGACATGTTAAGATTTTCGTTGGGAGTGACCAGGATGGACAGGATTAGAAATAAGTACATCAGAGGGACAGCTCAGGTTGAGTGTTTTGGAGACAAAGTTAGTGAGGCAAGGCTGATATGGTTTGGACATGTGCAGAGGCGGGTGAGTGGACATATTGGACAAAGGATGTTGAATACTGTCATGGTCCTGGGCCGGTGGTCCTGTGTTTTGAGTGATGTTCTGTTTTGTTGTATTTTCTGGTTGTGTTTCTTAGTTTTTCTTACAGTCTAGTTTCTCAGTTTGTTGTAGTTTTATATTGTTTTGTTTTGTTTTGGGGTTTTTTGTTAGTTATAGGTTATTCTGATTTCCCTGTGTGCTTGTCTTCCCGTGTCCTTGTGCTCCCGTGTCTGTGCTCCTCTGTGTATCTGTCTCCCTGTGTTCTTGTGTGCTGGTGTCTGTTATCCCTTCCGGGTCAGGTCTTCATTGTTTGTGTTTTAGGTGTCTGTGTCTTCCCTGTCCAGTTGTTTCCCTGTCTTGTGTCAGGTTAGGTGTTGTAGTTGGCTTCTGTTTAGTCATGTTTGGATTCCCTTTGTGTGCCAGTCTCCTTATATGTCAAGTCCGCATGTACCATGTTTGGGTTACTTCCTGTTTTATTTTGACAGGTCTTTGTCCAATGTGCTTGTGTTTTGCTTTACCTCCCTGAGTCTCATTAGTGTTATTCTGTTCACCTGTTTGCCCCAGCTGTTTCCACTCACCCCTCGTTTCCTCTGTGTATTTATTGTCTGAGTTGTCCCCTGGTCAGATGTCAGAGTCTTGTGGTTGTGTTTCCCTGTGCTCTCCGGAGCCTCAGACCTCCAGTAATCCTTGGTTATTTTTCTGGTATAGGTTTCCTTTGTTTGATTTTGCTGCCTTAGTTTATTTTGCTGTTCCCTGTGTTCTGTTGCTGTAATAAAGGCTCATTTTTGTTCATCCTTTACCACCATCTCATGCCTCCTGCTTTTAGGTCCTCTCCATCTTCACACGCCATACGGTCTGCACCCTCACACCGTGACAAACACAGGCAGGAGGAAAAGACCACAGAA
Organism: Pterophyllum scalare; assembly: GCA_024447675.2. Classification (NCBI taxonomy): domain Eukaryota; kingdom Metazoa; phylum Chordata; class Actinopteri; order Cichliformes; family Cichlidae; genus Pterophyllum; species Pterophyllum scalare. The sequence continues at coordinate 38,083 of JAMQGT020013394.1, forward strand.
AAGGGTACTAGGGACAGGGTGAGGAGAAAGAAGATAATCTGCTGTGTCAACCCCAAAAGGGCGCACCTGAAAGAACATTATTCCTAAAATAATATCTGCAGTAAAATAAGGAATAAGAATTCTGCAAAGCCCTACATATTTTAGAATATAATTTAACTAATGCCTGTTATCAATTAATCAGCCCACAGACAAGATCTCAAACTTTGAGATTTTTCTTTGACCAAGAACTTTTACTTTTTGGACCCACTTTTGCCTTGAGAACTGCCCTAATTCTTCATGGCACAGTTTCAACAAGGTGCTGGAAACATTCCTCAGAGATTTTGGTCCAAATTAACATGGTAACACCACACAGTTACTGCAAATTTGTTGGCTGCATCCATGTATGGAATCTCCTGTTCCAACACATCCCAAAGGTACTCTATTACATTGAGATCTGGAGATTGTGGAGGCCATTTGAGTGCAATGAACTCATTGTCATGTTCAAGAAACCAGTTTGGGATGATTTGAGTTTTTAGCCGTCACAAGGCTGGTACACTGTGGTCCTATAGGGATGGACATGGTCAGCAACAGCACTTGGGTAGACTGTGGTATTTAAATGATGCTCAAGCAGTCCAGAGTGTGCTACAACTACCAGCATCATCCTTAACCACTGATACAGGGTAGAATGTATCCATTCTTTCATGTACTTAATGCCACATTCTGACCCTGCCATCTTAATGTCGCAGCAGAAATCGAAGACTCATCAGACCAGGCAACATTCTTCCAATCTTTTATTGTCCAATTTTGAATTGTAGCCTCAGTGATGACCGATATGGTCTTCGGGAGATGTTCTGTATATCTTGGTTTTAACCGGTCATTATTTGAATTACTGTTGCCTTACTAATCACTTTATTTTCTCTTTTTGGACCATTCTCTGTAAAGCCTAGAGACGATTGTGTCATGGTCCTGGGCCGGTGGCCCAGTGTTGTGTGTTCTCTTTTGTATTCCTGTTTATTTCTAGATCCTTGTGTTTCCTAGTGTCAAGACTGCGTCTTGGTTCCCCCTTCTGTCTTCCTATTTTATTTTGATAGTCTTCTGGTCTCTGTCTGTTGTGTTCGGTTTTGCTTCCCCTGGTCTTGTCAGTGTTATTTGTGTCACCTGTGTTCCCACCTGTTTCCACCTACCTCATTAGCCCTCCTGTGTATTTAAGTCCTGTGATTTTTCTGCCTGTTGTTGCATCGTCGTCTCCCATGCTATGTGCCCCTGTCCATTTTTCCTTGTTTTCTTGGGTGTTTTTGGTTTTGCATTTTTGTTACTCTGATCCTGTCCAGCCCTGCCTTGTGCTTGCTGTCAGGCAATAAAACTGTTTAAGATTTTTACCTCCGTCTGGCGTATCCTGCGTTGGGGTCCTCCTTCCTGCCTGCCACACAGCTGTTACATGACAGATTGTGTGGGAAGATCCAATCATAAGTGTTTCTGAAACACTTAGACCAGCACAGGTGGCCCATTTCTTCCTCATTTGGATGGTCAGCTTGAACTTCAGCAGGTCATCTTGACCATGTATACATGTCTGAATGCAATGACTTGCTGCCATATGATTGACTGGTTAGATATTTGTGCTGAACAGATGTTGGCAAGTCTTTGAAAGTCTTAACCCTTTAAGAGTTATGATGCTAAAAACTCAACACAAATACAATAATTAATGGCTTACCAACTTTTAAGGTGGCAGTAATTAAACCATTACTTAAAAAGCCATCACTTGACGCAGCTGTCTTAGGTAATTATAGGCCAATCTCCAACCTTCCTTTTCTCTCAAAAATCCTTTAAAGAGTAGATGTAAAGCAGCTAACTGACCATCTGCAGAGGAACGGTTTATTTGAAGAGTTCAGTCAGGTTTCAGAATTCATCACAGTACAGAAACAGCATTAGTGAAGGTAACAAATGATGACCTCTGAGTGTGGACTCATCTCTGTGTTTGTCCTGTTGGACCTCAGTGCAGCTTTAGATACTGTTGACCATCACATTTTATTACAGAGATTAGAGCATGCCATAGGCATTAAGGGTACTATGCAGCAGTGGTTTGAATCATATTTATCTAATAGACTTCAATTTGTTCATGTAAATTAGGAATCTTCTTTAATCACTAATGTTAATTATGGAGTTCTGCAAGGTTCTGTGTTAGGACTGATTCTATTTACACTATATATACTTCCCTTAGTATTATTAGAAAACATTGCATACATTTTTATTGTTATGCAGATAATACTCAGCTTTATCTATCCATGAAGCCACATGTGCATCAGTGCACATGTTAAGCAAATATGTAGGATTGCTTTCTTGCATTTGTGCAATATTTCTAAAATTTGAAACATCCTGTTTGTCAGTTATGCTGAAAAAGCTAATGCATGCATTTATTACTTCTAGGTTGGACTACTGTAATTCATTATTATCAGGCTGTCCTAAAAGCTCCCTGAAAAGCCTTCAGCTGATCCAAAATGCTGCAGCTAGAGTACTGACAGGGACTAGAAAGAGCATATTTCTCCCATACTGACTTCTCTTCATTGGCTCCCTGTTAAATCCAGAATAGAATTTAAAATTCTTCTCCTCACATACAAGGTCTTGAATAATCAGGCCCCATCTTATCTTAAAGACCTCATAGTACCATATCACCCCAGTAGAGCACTTTGCTCTCAGACTGCTGGCTTGCTTGTGGTTCCTAGGATAGTTAAGAGTAGAATGGGAGGCAGAGCCTTCAGCTTTCAGGCCCCTCTTCTGTGGAACTAGCTCCCAGCTTGGATTCAGGAGTCAGACACCCTCTCTATTTTCAAGATTAGGCTTAAAACATTTCTTTTTGATAAAGCTTATATTTAGAGCTGGATCATGTGACCCTGAACCATCCCTTAGTTATGCTGCAATAGGCCTAGGCTGCTGGGGTGTTCCCAGGATGCACTGAGTGTTTCTTTTCATGCAATTCTTTTCACTCTGTTTATACACCACTCTGCATTTAATCATTATTTATTATTATTCTCAGGTTCTTTTGCACAGTGTCTTTTGTGATGCCAGAGGTTTCTTCCTGTTAAAAGGGAGTTTTTCCTTCCCACTTTTTCCAAGTGCTTGCTCATAGGCGGTCGTTTTGACTGAAAGTTTGTGTCTGTAATTCTTGTGTAGTGTTTACTTTACAATATAAAGCACCTTGAGATGACTGTTTGTTGTGTTCTGGTGCTATATAAATAAAATTGAACTGAACACCTTGTGCAGTTCCTACTGACTACTATTGGCTTCCGTGTTAGCGCTCTCAAGATAACCTCGGAATCATGCAAACAAAATGGGGTTCACCGTAAAGGTCACTGGTCTGGTGTTTCCTGGGTAATTCATCCTTGTTGCTGGCCCAGTAGACCATGAACGATCACACACACCTGTAGCTGTTTGAAAACTAACCTTGATCAATTATTAAACATGGTAATATCAATTTACTGTTTGCCTGTTTTAGTGGTTACCATGGCAGAAGCTCATTTATTATTAACCATCTGGGTGTCTAGTTTTTGTACTCGGAGTATTTTCAGCTCATTTTGACACATCAATGAGGATGTTATTGTTTGATAATTGCACAGCACTGAGAGAGTGCATCTGGCTTTTCTGAATGGGATGTAAAACATGTGAGAGATTCTTGTATTTCAATGGAGGGGCCAGAATTGAAACATGAGAAAGAGATGGCTGGGAAAACAGTCAGGTTTAGAGTAGCATCTGCCAACAGCGGTCGAGTCTTGGCGGAGGTATTCAAGGATGAGACAGCCTGGTGCAGCTCGTTGGAGGACTCGGTGGATTCTGACTCGACCAGCAACCCGGAGGCAGAGCAGCAGGGCAGCTCACTCCCCACCAGCGAGGCCAACAGCCACCTGAACGGTCTGGTGGTGGAACCAGCCACGGACGAGAACGGCTGTGAACCTGATGACCTGCTTTTGTACGCCAGTGCCAAGAGAAACATGCTGTTCAGCAACAAGCGGATTAATATCTGCAGCAAAAATGGAACTGTGAGAGGAGTGAGGAACAAAGTGAGTGCAGGCCAAGTGCTTTTCAACAGCCTCTCCAACATGTACTCTGTAAGTAGCTCTGTGCCTCATCTGAAACCCATTTTAATTACGGTTTATCACCAGTATTCTTCATGAATGAACTCAGGCTGGAACATTGCAGAATATTCTGGACTTTGAAGAGGTTTTTATGTACTCATGACTTTTATTCCTTCGTCAGCAGAAAAGAAGACCCTGGGAAAAGCAGTAAACAGAGTGGGATTTCACAAAGTGGGCTCATGAAGGAGGGACAGTCCTGTAGATGAAGATTGTCTTACAGTTTTGCCTCCACTGGGAATCCCTATCATTGACTTCTGAGTTTTCTGAGTGGAGTCATTTATGACCCCAGCCTTATATTTACATGTGCCGTTGTGATATTTTTCACTGTAAAACTTTTTGGGTTATACTTCTACAGCTTTTCACAGCTTTTTTACAGGAAGCTTGAAAATAGAAATCTGGTTAGAGATCATATATGTGTGTTTATTTTAACATTATAGACACTGATTTTATTGCAATTTGTAATTTATGGGTAATTATTTCATTACATCTTATTTTAAAAGCTACAATTTCAGATTTGTCAGTATTCTGAATATTTTGAGTGTTTTTCCTCAAAATGTTTGAAATATTCCACATTTATAAAGAAGTTATTTGTTCAACAGTAGCGTGAAAGCAACAAAGGATGAAGAAACATAATCCCAACATCCCTAAACTTTTAAAGTTTTCTGACATTACTGACAAAGAAAATTGTTTTATTGGAAGAAGCAAAGAAGGATTGTCTAAATAAATGTGATTTTGTTTGCACATTTTCATTTCAAACTCCTTTTTGCATTGAAAATAGTAATAAATTGGTTGTTTGAAGGTTAAAAGGAAGATAATTTGTCTGAAGATGCTCAATTATACTCATGCAGAGTCATACCCCTCGATAAGGAAACAACACACACCACAACCCTTCAAAGGTTAGCACTGTTGCCTCATACGAAGAAGGTCCTGGGTTTGAATCCAGCTTGGGGCCTTTCTCTGTGGGTTCTCTCTGGATACTCCAGCTTCCTCCCACAGTCCAAAAAATATGTAGCTGGTGGGTTTAGGTTAACTGGTGATTCTAATTCGACTGTAGATGTGAATGGTTGCCTGTTTCCATGTGTCCAGTGTTTACCCCACGTCTCACCCTGTGGCAGCTGGTCTAGACTCCAGCCCCAACCCCACAAACCTGAACTAGACAAAGAGAAGAAAATGGATGAACAACATTTCAAAAAGGATCCATGGTTTTCCAACATGCTGCTGAACTGATGCACTTCCCTGCATTTCAGTAAAGACTAATTTAAACCAAACCTAACTTATAGGATCTCTTTCATGTGTGAACAGGTGTGTTTTTTGTAAACATTTTGTAATAATTTCTAGATTCATAGATGCTATAAACTGCACATATATGAATTTTTATTAGACTTAAAGAAACAGGGATTACATACATTTTCAGCAGTAGATTTTATGCTTTATGCTTTCTGGAAACTTTTGCTCCCTTCTTTTACAATATTATAAAACAACATTTGCAATGTCATTGGTGGAATTCATGTTTAAAATTAAGGGGGCAAGTAATGCTGTAACTTTTTACCTCTTTTTTGTACTTTACTGCTCAACAGGAAAACTTCCAAGATTCTCCAGACTTCCACACTGCTCTAAGTTCTCCCTGATTTCCCTAAAAGGAACTCAGCTCTGGCTCCTCTCACCTGCTGGGGCAGCCAATTAGAAACAAATCAGCTTAAAGGAGGAGACTCTAAAACAGCTTGTTCCAGAAAAAGGATAAACTGAGGGGCTGCACCAAGGCCCAGTATCAGATAAATTAGGATTATTTTGACTGTGTGACCTTACTCCACCTTATCATGTGACATATTGAGGTCGCCTGAAGTCAGGTGTGAGTGGGGGCTGAGGCAATTGGCAAGGGTCCTCAAGACTGCATTGTAGGTGGCTGACAGCGACATAAGCCACCACCTCTGTTCAGCAATCGTTCACAGTGGACAAAGATGGCTTCTTCTCATCTGTGATCTTTTCCTAGGTTCATGTGATGACACACATAATTAATAGTGACATGACATGTTGACCCAGCTGATCAGATCGCCAAGTGTCACCAGATTCCTGTTAAGTGAAAAATAAGTCTGATTTTCCTCCCTATGTTGATAATCAGTGGAAATGAACATTTCATGAGTCGCTTTAGGTCGGACTTTCCCTTTAAGTGATTTATGCAACAACATCTCCCGGTACGTCTACCTCAGTCAGCACCATGGACAGCGACCCCACCAGCTTTCTGAGCACCGCCGCCGCCTCCTGCGCACCCAGAGGGCCCCGGGGGCCAGGGTATGCTCCAACTGTAACGACGACCAGCTAATACTGCAAATTTCCCATCATGTTACTGCGGCACTGACAGCTAAACCGTAGAAAGCGGGATGCGGGATTTCCTGTAGAAACACCCCGGCTTATTGTTTTTCTTTTCTTAACCCACATCTCAGCCAGCAAGAAGATAAAGATGCTCTTATTTTGGCTTTCACCGATCAACGCGTCCCCTCTAAATGCCTCTAAATGATAGCAGATGTGACAAGTCTCTCTTGAGGGACGCTGCGGAGCAAAGGTGGTGAAATTTCTCCTCCTCCACGCCCTGTCTTTACTACCAGTAGCTGCCCAGCACCATGTCTCCTCCAGCATCGGCTGCGACAGCGAGTGAAAACGGCACCGACACTGTTTTCGAGGAGGACACCAGAGAGGAGGTAGAATTTTCTGGCATCCTTTTTGGCACAGCAAATGCCTTTTGTTACGGCCTGTTTGTTGCGGAGCTTTAACGTATCCGTCTGCGCGCTGTGCCGGCTGCAAAACGCTGCAGGCGGATAATCTGACAGGTGTCATCGGTGTGAAGTTGGACAGTGTTGTGGTGATGCAGTGATGAGTGGGTTATGTTTTAATACATTTCTGTATTCATTCTACTAATCCTTCTGTTTATTTAGTTTCTCCATTTAGTTTCCATTTCATTTATTAATTAGTTTATTTTTATCATTAATTTTTTACTTGTATTAAGTATTACATTTCTCCCATTTTCTTTCTCTATTCTCATTTTGATAAATACAGAAAACGAAATAAATAAGGGTAAATGCAGAGGAAAATATCAATAAATAAATAAATACTTAAAAACAGTTTTATTTGTTAAAGATGAAAGTACAATAAACAGTGAATCATGACAGAGACAACAGCACAAAAAAACCCTGAAAACATACTAATGTTTGTCCTATTCAATATAAATAATTAATTGTTACATTTATTTTAAATATAATTTCTGGTGCATTTAATGGCATATTAACTTTTTAACAAAATCATTGTTTTTTATTACTAATCTTGATTTTGATTATTTTGGTCCTCTGTAGAATGAAGCTTGGCTCTACATCTCCATCACTTTGAAGAAATATTTGGTGCAGTCTGAAGTCTCAGTTCCTCGTCTGTTGCTCAATATGTTTGCTGATTCATGGATGTTAAAGCCAAAATGAAAATGCAAACCATGTTCTTTAAAAAACAAACATATTCAGTGTCCAAATATGTGTAATGCAGGCTGGATTCAAATTTGCAAAATGGTGATAAAATATATCCTAAACCAATTTTTAAACTCTTCCTCTTATGTTTGTGCTTTCACCCGACAGCAAAGACCGCTGAAGCAATCTCTGAGCAAGTCCTTATGTCGGGAGCGCTTCTGGAAATGCCTCCTTCTGTCCGTCCTCATGTATGGCTGCATGGGAGCCATGGTTTGGTGTCACGTCACCAAGGTGACACGCTTCACCTTTGACAGTGCCTTCAAAGGGAAATCCAAGATGTACCATGAGAGCCCCTGCTCTGATGGCTACATCTACATCCCACTGGCCCTACTGGGCATGCTCTATTTAGTCTACCTGTTGGAGTGCTGGCACTGTCACGTGAAGAATGAGCTGCTACACAAAATGGACGTGGAGGGCATCTACGAGTACATCAAGAAGATGCAGCAGGCTCAACCCTGCATCTGGTGGAAGGCCATCAGCTACCACTATGTCCGTCGAACTCGACAGGTCACGCGCTACCGCCGTTATACTTGCACCCAGATTTACCATGAGCGTCTTGAGACCCATGTGGCAGAAGCAGAATTTGACTACAGCCATTGTGGTGTCAAAGATGTTTCCAAACAGCTGCTGGGCTTGGAGAAGTGTGTGCTCACAAAGCTGCGCTTTACCAAGTGTTTCAGTTTCGCCAATGTGGAGTCAGAGAATTCTTACCTTACACAAAGAGCGAGGTTTTTCACAGACAATGAGGGTCTTGACGACTACATGGAAGCCAGGGAGGACATGAACCTGAAGAACATTGACCTGAAGGAGTATGTCTTGGTGCTCTGTGACCCGGAGCACCACCCCTGGTATCTGTCCCACTACGTCTTCTGGTTTGCCTCCTTCCTCACGTTCTCCTGGCCTCTCAGAGTTTTCACAGAGTATCGTACTGCATATGTCCACTACCGTGTTGAGAAGGTCTTTGGGCATGATTATCGCCCTGTGTCACCATGTGTTGATCGACGATATTGGTGTCGTATCCCTCGAGTTAAAACCACTGACGTTACAGAACTAGAGTGGCACATTTGCTCAAACCAGCAGCTTCTTACTCAGAGGCTGGCCTCATGGATCTGGCCCAGTGACCGTCCAGCTTCAGCAAGATTTATCAGAACTGTGAGTGCTGCCACAGAGTCATCATCTGATCCTCAGTGTTCTCTAGAAGCACCCTCAGCATCTGTACTGGTGCCAACTTTCCTTTAAGAGTTCCCACCATCACCAGAAAAAGAGACCCTGGAGAAAGTAGGAAACAGTGTGGAATTTCACACAGTGGGGTCATCAGGGAGGAGTGGCTACAAAGGTGAAGATTTTGTTGCAGTTTTGTCTCCGTCAAGTATCCTTTTCTGTGACTTTTGTTTCTTTAACCTTCAGGTGACCTGTCTGGAGTCATTGATGACCCTTAGCCTTATATTTATATGTGCCTTTGTGATATTTTTGATCAAAGAATTTTTTCTGTCAGTCTTATTATTATTATTATTATGTTATAGGCCTGGATACATATATATATATATATATATATATATATATATATATATCTTTTTTGTAATTTATGTTTTTTGTTTGTTTGTTTTTTGGTAATCATTCCATAATATTTCACATTTCAGTAATCTGAGTATTTTGAGTGTTTCTGCACAAAGAAAGTATTCAGATTTAGTTTGAAACAGAAAGCTGGAAGTAAAAAATGATGAAAAAAACCTCCTGACTGTGATGACTTCACTGTATTTTGTTGCTGATCAGCATATTATAAACTCACCAATTCATGTATATTTCAGTGTTAAAATGATACCAGCACACTGCAATACATAGTTTGCTTTAACATACATAATATTTTTGTAGCGTTATTGAAACAGAGAAAGTTGTTTTGTGAGAAGTAACAAAGAAGGACTGTCTGAATAAATTTAATTTTGTTTGTGCTATTTTCCTTTTAAACTCCTTTTTGCATTAAAAATGGTAATAGATTGGTCATTTGAGGGTTAAAAGGAAGACAGTTTTACTAAAGAGTGATGCTTAATTAGCCTCATTCAGTCAGATAAGGAAAAAATGCACTGCAATGTTGTTATCAGTGCATTAACTGCACATCTTAACTTCACATTTAGTCATTTACAAACACAACCCTTCAGAATGAGCCATAAGATTTTCCGACATGCCACTGAACTGACGCCCTTCGCCGTGTTTCAGTAAAAACAAATTCAAACCAAACACATGAATGAGCAACTTTATTCGATGCTCTGAGACTTTAAACGAATTTCTCAGAAGTTTCTTTTCTTTTTTTTGTTTCATTTTTATTGTAAGTTGTTAGTTTAATTGTGACCCAGAATGTGATATAATTCTGATGTTCGATGGAGTCTCTTTCATGTATCCCAATTATGTGAAAAGATGTGATTTTTAGTAATAACTGCAGCATTAAATGTACTTCATATCATGTCTGAGACACGACTCACATATAGGATGAGCTCTACTTATAAAACTCTTTATTAGACTTAAAAAAAAAATAAGAGTTGCGCACATTTTCCTGCAGTAGGTTTTATGCTTGATGGTCTCTGAAAACATTGGCTCCCTTGTTCATCACATTTAGTGAATGCTTATCAAGGTCTTTGAAAATATTTACATATTGTATAACATATGTAACATTAGTAATGTGACTGGTGGTATTCATATTTAAATTTATTAATAAAAATGATTTAATTTTTTACCTTTTCTCTTTGGTGGCTCCAGAATAGGACAGATGAACAGAAGCAGAATAAATAAATAAAAGTAAAATAAAGGCACCAGTCAAATGGGGAAAAGAAATAAATACTATATAAAATAAATTGAACAAAGCTGAACATACAAAAGGTGGCAAAAGCTACAAATTGAATTTATTTTCAAAGAACGTGCTACATCTCAGACTCTACAGGTCTCAGTTAGCATGTTAAATGTTAAAGTTCATAATAGAAATTTTAGACTGAACAAGCCCAAGTCTGGTCATGACTTGGGCTTGTTTTGCATCCACAGGACCTGGGCACCCTGTAGTCATTGAGTCTGTCTGACAGGTAATGCTTGGCCCAGATTGGGTCATCAACATCCAATGATCCCAAGCTGCAACTATACAACAGAATTCCTGAAAAAGAAAAGAATCAACATGTTGCAGTGGTCCTGTAAAAGTAGAGATCTCAACCAGATTGAAATGTTTTGGTGGGACCTAAAGAAGGCTGTGCATAAATGAATGCTCCCAAACCTCAATGAGCTGTAACAATGATGTAAAGAAGAGTAGGCCAAAATTCACAATGATGTGAGAGACTGACAAAGTCACACAGAAAACAATTACTGCAAGTTATTGCTGCTAAATGTGGTTCTACAAGCTACTGAATCACGGGGTGGACTGCAGGGAGTCCTGTGAAAATGAACAAATATAAATGACTGAGTCATGAAGTGTGACTGTATATAAGCAGGACTGTTTAGAAAGAAAGAAAGAAAGAAAGAAAGAAAGAAAGAAAGAAAGAAAGAAAGAAAGAAAGAAAGAAAGACTCATTCTTCTTAATTAAAAAATCTTAAGTATAAAAAATATGCAAATATTACACAAAATAAAAAATCAGACTGGTCTGTCTGCCCCAAAGACACACACACACACACACACACACACACACACACACACACACTACATACAATAAAAAAAACGCAGGTCAGGTCCAGACAGAGAGACAGAGAAAAAAACCCGTAAAAATTTAACCAGAAAATGAAAAAAAAATCTTACTAATCAGGAGATATGAAGGATATCACAAGTAATAAACTTGAACTAAGTCAGAAGGACAACTTTAAATGTTTAAATTTAATGCCCCAAACACAAAAGCTGAGCACTGCGAGAATCCCCCCCCATCCGAAACATATTACTAGAATAACCATAAAACAAAAGCAGGAACCCAAAATTCAACAAATAGTCAAATCCAAAACTTATATGAAATCAAAACTCATGTATATTAAACAAGAAACAAGTTACCAACATCACCATAACACTCCGGACAAGTTGAGTCCGGTCATCCGAATAAAATCGGTGGGTAACCTTTGCGTGTCGCCAGAAAACTCAGTTAAAGTAAAAGAATAAAAAAGCTATTCTTTTCACCATGTGTTAATAATCAGTGGAACTGGACATTTTATGAGTCGGACTTTCCCTTTAAGTGATTTATGCATCAGCATCTCCCGGTACCGCTACCTCAGTCAGCACCATGTACAGCGACCCCGCCAGCTCTCCGCGCACCGCCGCCGCCTCCTGTGCATCCAGAGGGCCCCGGGGGCAGGGCATGCTCCAACTGTAACGACGACCAGTTAATACTGCAAATCTCCCATCATGTTACTGCGGCACTGACAGCTAAACCGTAGAAAGCGGAATTTCCTGTAGAAACACCCCGGCTTATTGTTTTTTCTTTTCTTAAGCCAGCAAGAAGATAAAGATGCTCTTATTTTGGCTTTCACCGATCAACGCGTCCCCTCTAAATGCCTCTAAATGATAGCAGATGTGACAAGTCTCTTTTGAGGGACGCTGCGGAGCAAAGGCGGTGAAATCTCTTTCTCTTCCTCCTCCTCCACGCCCTATCTTTACTACCAGTAGCTGCCCAGCACCATGTCTCCTCCAGCATCGGCTGCGACAGCGAGTGAAAACAGCACCGCTACTGTTTTCGAGGAGGACACCAGAGAGGAGGTAGAATTTTCTGGCATCCTTTTTGGCACAGCAAATGCCTTTTGTTACGGTCTGTTTGTCGGAGCTTGTCGCAGAGCTTTATTATGTCCATGTGCGTGCTGTGCAGGCTGCAAAACGCTGCAGGTGGATAATCTGACGGGAATTAGGTGTTACAGACATGTCATTGTTCTACAGTTTGATATAAAGGGGAATTTCTATAATCTTGTAGCATGCACTGATTGTTTTAGAGGAAAATTGCAGGAGATGTTATTGGGACTCAGTCAGTGAGTGTTACCTGTTTTTCACCTCCCATGTCCTGCAGCAGGCCTGTAAAGCTGACCATGGCTGGAATGTCTTCAGTTATTCTTTAAAATGCAATGTCTAATCAATGTGTGCATGACCCTTCTGGTCACATTTTTATGCAAAACATCCACAGATGTTACAGCGATCAGTCCGCAATGATACAGGTGCTTGCTTGCAGCTGACCTGTTAACATCCACCAGTTTGTCAGGGCTTTGTTTAGGGTTAGTTATCTTAGCATTGTGAATTAAGGAATTTTTTACTTAATGCAATAGCTACATAGGAGTAATGGTAAGGACAAATTCCTTTCTGAGTCTTTTATTTATTTATTTAGTTGCATATTTGTCACACTTAAATGTTTCAGATCATCAATCAAATTTTAATATTAGACATAAATAACCTGAGTAAATACAAAATGTCCTTTTTAAATGATGATTTTATTTAAGAGAAGAATAATTCAATCAAGCATCTGCAATAATTGGCAATGAGTCTTTCACATCACTGTGGAGGAACTGTGGCCCACTCTGCTTTGCAGAATTGTGTCAGTTCAGCCATATTGGAGGGTTTCCCAGCATGAACCAACTATTTAAGGGGAATCCAAAGCATCTCAATCAGATTAAATTCCAGACGTTGAGTAGGCCACGCCAAAACCTTAATTTAACTTTTTTGAGCCATTCAGAGGTGGGCTTCCTGGTGTGTTTCAGATCATTGTCCTGCTGCAAGTGTGCTTGACATGGCATGAACTGATAGCTGGAGGTTCTCCTTCAGGATTTTCTGGTAGAGCAAATTTCATGGTTTTATCAGTTACAGCAAGTCGTCCTGAAGCAGCAAAGCAGCCCCAGACCATCACACTACCACCACCATATCTGACTGTTGGGCTGATGTTCCTTTTATGAAATATTGTGTTGGGTTTATGTCAGATGTAACCGGGCTCAAACCTGCCAAAAAGTTCAGCTTTTGTCTTATCAGTCCACAGAACATTTTCCCAAAAGTCTTGGGGATCATGGAGATGTTTTTTTTTTTTTTTTTTACCAAACTTGAGAGGAGGCTTTGTGTTCTTTTTAGTCAGCAGTGGTTTTCTCCATGGAACTCTCCCATGAATGGCATTTTTGCCCTGTCTCTTTCTTATTGAATCATGAACTTTGACCTTAACTGAGCCAAGTGAGGCCTGCAGTTCTTTAGATGTTGTTCTGTGTTCTTCCATGACCTCCTGGATGAGTTGCTGATGAGCTCTTGGAGCTTTTGGTAGACTGGCTGCTCCTAGGAAGGGTCACTACTGTTCCAAGTAGTGTTGCAGTACTCGAGGTCGGTCTTGGTCTCGAGATTTTGATCGTTTTGGTCTTGTCATGGACTCAAACATTGAGGACTCTGGATTTTTTTTCAAGACCAGTCAAGACCGCAACTGTGGAAATAAATTGCCAGAATATTGCCCAATTTATTTGTCAACATCCTTGCTTTTATTGGGTGTAAAACGTACTGATTCAAATCCAAAAAAAATTGTGCCCCAAAGCCCTCTCCCAGGAGCACAGCCCCACAGACTCCGCCCAGGCAAGGTTGCTGCTATCATCGCCACTTACTTCCATATCATTTCACCGCAGTTTGCAATCTACCACAGAGCACAGGCAGTTTCATTCACAGTGTGCACGTTTGTCCTCACTACCGTTGTGCCTGCACTTGATTTCTCGGTCTAACAAAATTGAAATGACAACTGGCATGAATGCCAGGAGAAGTAAGAGGAAAAATGACGATCAAATGAAAATTTCAGGCTTTCAATTCAACAACAACAACAACAACAACAAAAAATCCCAGCATGAAAGGTAAATACCAACCTTCATGTATTTTGATACACAAACTGAAAATTTAATGCAAATTTTAGGGCTGCAACAATTCTTGGAGTAACTCAATTCGATTATAAAAAATCCTCCACGCAGATTTGTTGCTTCGATGTTTTGTTTTAACTCTGAAGCTCAGGTGTCTGTGTAAGCGGAGCATTTCATCCACATTAGCTGCATTAAAGTTCTCCATCACTGCAATGGATTTCAATTTTGGAAAAAACGAACCTTTAGCACGAGTGGATCATTGCTGACAAGTTTTCCCACGCCTCCACTGCTATGTGCTGTGAGTGTGTGTGTTTGTGTGTGCGCCCATGTGTTGTGCAGAGAAGGTCAGCAGTTATTTTTTCTTTACTTCAGCTGTAGCCACCAGAATGGATCACTATAAACCCCCCCCCCACTACCGAGGGGCTCCTTAAAAATGTTTTTTATGCTTTAATCCCTGATTAGCGACTAAAAATAGACCTGCAGTAGAAACGTAATTTGGAGGATGCTTGTGAATATGAAACATTGCGGCATTAAGCTCCTGCAGCCCTCAATTTTTCAACAAAAACACAACAGCAGCTGTTTTAGTGCAGTCTTTCTGCAGACACGCAGCAAGTGCAAAGAGGCGGAGCCGTTACTGAGACAGTGAGCTCAGGTGGAGTGAAAGGCGCTCTTATTCCTGTAACCACCTTAAAACCTTTACTGAGAAACAGCTGGAGGTCCTTCATCAACCATCTGATCAGCAACATAAAGAACAGAGAACTTTGTAGCTGCTCCATCCACCGCTGTTTGTTTCACACAGAGAAATATCTGCAGTAAGGAAGTTAAAATACAATATGAATTGTCAAAATTAAAATTTATTTCTTATCTGATTTTTTTGATTAATTGATAGAGTAATCAGTAGAATGCTTGATTATTAAAACAATAAATTTTTGCAGCCCTATTTGTATTCAGAAAGCCATAGTCAAACATTAGTTTTCAACACCAGTAGTGCTATGAAAGGCCTTCAAGAAAAAAACTACAGTTCCCAGCAAGAGATGTCACTTTCTGTTGTTGCATTAAAAAGGTTATAATTTATGCTCACAACATGGTGGCTGATATTTGAACATAGGAAATGCTTTTAGCAGCTGATCATTAAAAAATCTGTTTTTGTGTATGCTTTTTATGTGATTTTCACTCATTAGTGGAAGGAAATGGCACTCTGGGACACATTAAATGCATGATTTTTTTGCTATAAATTTTTTTTAAAGCAAATTCCTTTTTTGTACAGCTTGTTTATTTAAGAAAAGAATCCAGAAAATTAATGAACGAAGAGATACTTTTTATTACTTTTTTGTATTATACTTTCTGAACACTCTACCTGGAAAAAAAATTGTTTTCATTTGTTCTGAGTGATGATTTTGTACACTTTATTTACAAAAAAAATCCAGACATCAATGTATGGAGAAAATTGTTTTGCTAATGTTCTATTGTTTCAGAACAGTAACTTTTATTTTGATAAAGTATTTTCTATTTACCTATAAACTTTGCCCAATTCTATCCTGGGTTTTAACTAATTAATGATCCAAACGAAAAATTCACAAATCAGTTCAACTTCATGAAAATTCTTCATAATTATTAAAAATTATTGGTATCAGTATCGGTATCAGTATCAGTATCGGCAATACTGGCCTTGTATGTACTTGTCATTGGATCGATACCAAATCTTGCAGTATTGCACACCACTACATTGAGCAGCGCCGACACAAGGAGTGATTGACAGTGCTAAGACCTGCCTCCTGGCTCTGATTGGTTGTTTTTGATCGGGAGCAGTTCAGGTAGGAGGTGGAGGAGCTCGATTTTTTTCGCAGATTAGAGACACAGATGTCTCATACTGTCAAGACATGGTGACATTTTTATATGCTAATTTTTTTAATTAGCATATAATTGATTTGTGTTTTTATATGTTTTAGTTTTACACTTTTCTGCGTCTTCAATTAATCTGTTGACAAACTGTCAAAATCTTCAGTCTTGAAGTTAGAAAACAGTTTAGCTGTCTGTCCAGAGATATATACAGCACATATACTGAGGAAAGAACAGGCCAGCCTGACTGGATTCAGAGGTGTAGAACTGGGTAGGGACGGTAAGGACACGTCCTTATCAATATTTGCTCTGCGGGTGTAATTGGCACCACACTGAGCCCGCCCCAGAAACCGATTTGATGCGTGTCTGTAGGAATATTAATAGCAAAACTTTAGAAGACATGTACAGAATCTGTCAATATGTTGTGGCAGTGCACTAAAATGTAGGCAAATTTATTTGGTCTAAATAATTTGGTCCCATTTCCCCATAAACTAAGAAAAATGTTTGCCTAGACTCATTGATGAAGTGAATGCAATTTGATGGTCAAAGATGAGGTTTTGACCATAAATCACTACATAGGTATACTGTATCATGAGTGTACAGACATGGATGTAAACTGCAACTTGCCTGTGGTAAAATGTGTACTAAGTACAGATCATAACAAAAATGAAAGAATTTTTGAACAAATGCTGGATAGGTTGTAATTGTATAGAATTTATTTTTATTGAAATAAAGAAGTACTTCTTTACATCAATACATAAAGTGAAAACAACTGCCTGTTGTTCAGAGAACCTGAGTTCTTCAGTTTTTCAAGCCAATTTAAATTAAATCCTATACAGTGTCAGTCAAAAGATTGGACACATTTACCCATTCATATGAATGGATGAGTGTCTCCAAACTTTTGACTGGTATTGTATCCCAAAAATGAAATTATAGAATGCTGTTTTCCACCTACATTCCAAAGAGCCTTATGTTGCTTGTATTACCCAAATCAAAGTAAATGTGTGCGCTCTTTTCCCCCTCACCTCCCAACCGGTCGCAGCAGATGGCTGCCCCTCCCTGAGCCTGGTTCTGCTGGAGGTTTCTTCCTGTTAAAGGGAGTTTTTCCTTCCCACCGTTGCCTTGTACTTGCTCATAGGGGATCATTTAACCCTTGTGTAGTCTTCTGGGTCAAAAGTGACCCACTACCACGTTTAACTGTAGAAAGAAATACCTAAACTATCTTTTTCCAACTTGAAATTTTATGACTTTTCCTAAAGTGACCCCATCATTAGAAAAAGTGATACATTGTTTTTGTTTATGTTTCCATGTGGGCTGTACCCCCCTAGGGTACAAAGATTGTCTTATGGGTCATTTTTGACCCGTGAATTATAAAAGCATTTAAACACCAGAAAAAAGTTCAAAGGCCACACACAGAAAATTATTACAATAATTAACACACACACACACACCAAAAAAAACTGGAACTTGCATTTGACCTGCACCTGCAGTCTTGATCTGCAACTAACCCCTCAAATCACACAAGCTCCCAAACAAAACATTACATTATAAAAACAAATTCAGTATAGAGGATATAAAGGTACCTTGAATCAAAGTACCCCTAGTTGGCTCCTTGCTGAAGCCATGTAGACCAGTAGAAGTTTCACTGCCCAACAGGTCCTGGATGAGATATTTTCAGGAACTCAGGACGAATAAGAGGATGGGAAGGTGGGAAGATGGGAAGGAATGCAACTCAGATGATGATGCATCTTCAGATGAAGAAAAAGAGGAAATCCCTCAAGCTGACACTGACATTTTTGTCAAAGAATGGCCAAATTGCATGGTCCTCATCAAATTCAGACAGCAACCAGGGAAGAACAGCAGCATCAGCCATCATAAGGATGACTCCAGGTCCAACAAGGTATTCCTCTGCACATGTCCAGGATATTTTTTCTACCTTTCTCCTGTTCATCACACTAGCCGTCGAAAACAATCATCCTGGAGAATACAATTTTGGAGGGCTTCCGGAATAATGGAGAAAACTGGAAAAATATGGATGAGATTGACCTGCGTGGCTACATTAGAATTAGAAATTAGAATTAGAAAGAATTAATTGTCATTATACGTCAAGACATACAATGAAATTGCGTACATAGGGCTTTTGATATTAGCAGGTGTATATAGGTCCCGTGGCGAGGCTACATATAGTCTCTGGGATGCAGAGACTGGAAGTGAAATTTTTCATGCCACAATGCCGCTGAAAATCTTTCACATTTTCTCAAAAATGCAGAGATTTGACAACCGTGAGTCAAGACCAGCAAGGCGTGTGACGGACAAACTGGGAGCCATCAGAGCCATTGATATCATTAATTCTGAAGTAATTACGTCACATTTATGTAATAGCAGTAATAAACCTTTACTGTGTAAAAGAAAACTGTTATGACAGTTGGTTTGTGGTTAAAAAAAGTGTAATACTGTTCACTGGTGATTGACTTTTTGTATTGTGTAACAAAAAACACATGATAAAAAAAAAAGAATTAAATTGAGTTGAATAGATAAATAACAAGTTGTTTCATCATGCAAAAAAGATTTTGGATTTAAAATTCAATTAAGCTGCTTTATTTTGGGGCTTTGATAGGGTGGGTCATTTTTGACCCACAGGACAAGGGGCGTAAACAGAATGTTATCACACAAGGGTTTAAAGGGAATTGGACCATGCTGAAAGTGTCAGTAAGGTTTGAAAAGATTGCCTAATAGCTAGAATGCATGCATTGTGTCTTTCCAACATTGAGGTGACCTAGAAAGCTGAACAGATTAGATGGCCCCCCACGGCAAGACCCAAACCTACTTTAAGTAGGCATTTGGCACTGGGAAACCACGAACCAGTGTTAGGAGGGGGTTCTGCAACAGGATTCATCATTTCTTCAGAGTCAGCCAATATCTTACTTCATTGATATTGATGAATACCAGTGTAATACGATTGATACTTTAGCTTCAGTTTCTCTCCTGTATGCAGTGCTGCGGTTTCATCAAAGATGTGAGCTGACTGGTTAAGTGCCGCTCCTCTCACAGCACAGAGCAGGCACACTTTGCTCCTCCCCTCCCTGCAGTGTTTTGACATTATACTGTCACGTGACATGTAACACATTTTACTTGAGGCAAAAAAGGAATTTGTCAGCACTCCCGGCCCGAGGGCCACTTCCGGCCCTGCCCCTTTTTTTTAACATTTCGATAACTCCTCTTAATTGGAAGGGAAAGCAAAATATCAAAAAAGTAACTTAAAGGGTCAAATTGTCTTATATGTTTTACATTAAATTGAAGGCCGGAAGTACGGGGTGGGAGCGGAAGCGTAAATGTTTTATAATGTTGTGGAGTGATATTTTTGTACAGCTTGTTTATTTAAGAAAAAAATCCAGAAAATTATTGAATGAAGGGATATTTTTTATTACATTTTTGTATTATATTTTCTAAACACTACCTGAAAAAAAGTTTTATTTTGTTATTGAATGATCATTTTGTACACTTTATTTAAGAAAAAAATCCAGACATCACAATGTATACACTTACAGGGGTTGGACAATGAAACTGAAACACCTTGTTTTAGACCACAATAATTTATTAGTATGCTGTAGGGCCTCCTTTTTCCAGCCAATACAGCGTCAATTCGTCTTGGGAATGACATATACAAGTCCTGCACAGTGGTCAGAGGGATTTTAAGCCATTCTTCTTGCATGATAGTGCTCAGGTCACGAGGTGATGCTGGTGGAGGAAAACGTTTCCTGACTCGCTCCTCCAAAACACCCCAAAGTGGCTCAATAATATTTAGATCTGGTGACTGTGCAGGCCATGGGAGATGTTGAACTTCACTTTCATGTTCATCAAACCAATCTTTCACCAGTCTTGCTGTGTGTATTGGTGCATTGTCATCCTGATACATGGCACCGCCTTCAGGATACAATGTTTGAACCATTGGATGCACATGGTCCTCCAGAATGGTTCGGTAGTCCTTGGCAGTGACGCGCCCATCTAGCACAAGTATTGGACCAAGGGAATGCCATGATATGGCAGCCCAAACCATCACTGATCCACCCGCATGCTTCACTCTGGGCATGCAACACTCTGGGTGGTACGCTTCTTTGGGGCTTCTCCACACCGTAACTCTCCCAGAAGTGGGGAAAACAGTCAAGGTGGACTCATCAGAGAACAATACATGTTTCACATTGTCCACAGCCCAAGATTTGCACTCCTTGCACCACTGAAACCGACATTTGGCATTGGCACGCGTGACCAAAGGTTTGGCTATAGCAGCCTGGCCGTGTATATTGACCCTGTGGAGCTATATCACCAGATATATCACCATGGTGAATGGTGATATATCAAGATATATCACCATTCAAGTAAAAAAAAATAAAAAAATTGAGAAATTATTTTTGGTCCATATTCCCCAGCCCTAGTAGTTCAAAACATATTTAGGCTGTTTTTTCTTCACGTTTTGTCTCTCCAAAGATGTTATTCCTCTCTCCTACAGCCTTGATTGCAACTACATGCAAATGACCAATTATGCAAATTAGGTGATTTTGTCATATAGCGACTTTCAGGACAGTCAATAGTTACTTTCCTTACTGAGGCGACAGTGGTGTCAATTTAGAACACATTAACGTATCAATATAAGGACCACACAAGATGTGTAATATTTTACAGTTATTGATTAAATATTGACACATTTTGATTAAAAATGTGTTAATTCTTTTCCTAGGAATTAGGATTTTAAACACGCCAACACCAAACTGTACAAAAAGTTCATATTTATTGTACAGTTTTAATAACCTGAACAAAACATTTCATTTGAATTTTTAAATACATAAAATCATCCGTTTGAAAGGAAAAATCATCCTTCTAAAATTTCCAACATAAATAACCATAACAAAATACTCTTGTATATTACATGTGTATGTTTTTTTCAGTCAATTTTTTTTCCAGCCTTATTTGGATTATCAATAAACATGTATGAAAGCTCGTAAAACAATATCAAATTACTGCCTGACATACAAATTTTGTAACTGAGATTTAAGGAAAAGACTAGTGATGAAATATTTAATAGTTGTTGGTTTTTGTAGCATTATACTAATAAAGTTAATTAGTTACGTTGTGTCTTGGTCTTGTCTCTGTCTTGGGTTAGGTGCTCTTGACTACAGCATTGGTTCCAAGCTTTCTCCATTTGTGGATAATGAATCTCACTGTGGGTCACTGCAGTCAAAATGTCTCAGAAATGGCTTTGCAACCCTTTCCAGACTGATATATGTCAGTGACTTTGTTTCTCAACTGTTTCTTTAGATCGTGGCATCATCTGTTACTTTTTGAGATCTGCTTTACTTTGTCAGACAGGTTCTGTTTACGTGATTTCTTGATCCAGCGGGTTTGTTAGTAATAAGGCCTTGGTGTTGCCAGATAAGCTGAAGTTAGCTTTCTAACGAACGTGGTTAATCACAATTAATTCATGATTTAACAAGAAGTACTACCAGAGCACAAACCTCTGCCAAGGCAGTTCACTGTCTGGGCAGTAATTACCTTTAAGGGAATAATATTATATTTTGGATATATTAATTTTTTAAATATGCACAAAAAACCCTCAGAAATCAGGAAGGAGACAAGTACTTTTTCACAGCACTGTATATATTTGCACAGTTTCTTCTAGATTTTAGGCTGCAATATCAGGAGGCTGTTTTCAGACCTGGTGAAATATGAATTTTACTCTTGCATTTTAGGATTTAAGATTATAAGTGTAGAGTTGCAGAGCGCTGCACTTCACACCAAGAAACTTCTGAGTTCATCCCTACCTTAGTGTGCCCGGCACCCTTCTGTGCACATAAGACAATATCATCAGTCGCAACGAATAGGACTAAAAATGTCCGTCCATTTTCAAGTTTATAAATGAATAAAGATTAATTAAACAGTATCCCTGGGCAATGCTAGTTTTTGTACTGTGACATTAAGATACAAAATTGTCAGCAGATATGTAAAAGGAACAAAAGAATGCCCTCTGCACCCTGAACCTCAGAGGGTACTGCCCCAGTGACAACCCACTGTACCGCTAAAAGTGCAAAAAGGTACTTTATTGTCTTAGAGTGTGTGATAGCAAATGATCTATATCATCTCAATATTTCATACTACATTTGACAAAGACATATAACTCACAGTGGCAACACAAAAGGCATGAGAAAGCCAGAAACACAACAAAATCAATCAACGTGAACCATGACGGACAGTTTCACTGAGGACCACACTGAGACAGAAGGATCAGACATATTTACTTCATTTGCACCCTATAATTTAATCAGAAGTTTCTATTTTATGAAACTTTTTTTACCGACAATATGACCCACATAAACCCTAAAAAAAAGTTCACAAAAAGTTTATCAGCCTTTATAATAGTTTATCAAGCAAAAATTATACATACAAGCAGCCAAAACACAGAAACCTGTTTCACAAACCTGGATTTGATGATTGTTGGCAGTTTGGAGAATTTAAGTCTGGAGGACCTAAACTGCCTAAAATCACAGATAAATAAACAAATACTGAAAAGACTTAGTAAAAAAATAAATATGCCACTGAATGTCCCTGAAATAATAATAAACATGTATAGGAAGTAATTATTTTATGAAATGTGATCTAAACTGACATTTATATTTTAATTTAATTATGCAGTAACACTACTTGTTCTATTTATTTAGTTTTCATTTCCATTTCCATTAATTTGTTCATTTTTAATAAATCAATATTTTTTATTAGGTATTGCATTTTCCCAATTTATTTATGCATTTTGGTTCTGGGATTCTTCTAGATATCCCTTCTGCTATATTTAATGGCACAGTGAGCTATTAACAAAATCACTGCATGCCATGAAACTTGCTGCCAATAAATGAATAAAATAATAATAAAAAAATCAACCTGCCTTTGCCACTCCATTACTTTGAAGAAATGTACTGTGCTGGAGTTCATGGTTATTTTCAGCTCCTTAACACTGGAGAAAGGTCCACAGTATCTGAGGACACATGTTCTAAATGGATAATGAGATTGTTGTTGATTGATGTTAAGCAGTTAGGTCATGATGCAAAGTTAAAATACATCCTAAACCATTTTTTTAAACTCTTCCTCTTATGTTTGTGCTTTCACCCGACAGCAAAGACCGCTGAAGCAATCTCTGAGCAAGTCCTTATGTCGGGAGCGCTTCTGGAAATGCCTCCTCCTGTCCGTCCTCATGTATGGCTGCATGGGAGCCATGGTTTGGTGTCACGTCACCAAGGTGACACGCCTCACCTTTGACAGTGCTTTCAAAGGGAAATCCATGATGTACCATGACAGCCCCTGCTCTGATGGCTACATCTACATCCCACTGGCCCTACTGGGCATGCTCTATTTAGTCTACCTGGTGGAGTGCTGGCACTGTCATGTGAAGAATGAGCTGCAACACAAAGTAGACGTAGAGGGCATCTACGAGCGCATCCAGAGGATGCAGCAGGCTAAACCCTGCATCTGGTGGAAGGCCATCAGCTACCACTATGTCCGTCGAACTCGACAGGTCACACGCTACCGGAATGGAGACGCCTACACTAGCACCCAAGTTTACCATGAGCGTGTCAACACTCATGTGGCAGAAGCAGAATTTGACTACAGCCATTGTGGTGTCAAAGATGTTTCCAAACAGCTGCTGGGCTTGGAGAAGTCAGCACTGACAAAGATGCGCTTCACCAAGTGTTTCAGTTTCGCCAATGTGGAGTCAGAGAATTCTTACCTTACTCAAAGAGCAAGGTTTTTCACAGACAATGAGGGCCTGGATGACTACATGGAAGCCAGGGAGGGCATGCATCTGAAGAACATTGACCTGAAGGAGCATGTCTTGGTGCTCTGTGACCCGGAGCACCACCCCTGGTATCTGTCCCACTACGTCTTCTGGTTTGCCTCCTTCCTCACGTTCTCCTGGCCTCTCAGAGTCTTCACAGAGTATCGTACTGCATATGTCCACTACCGTGTTGAGAAGCTCTTTGGGAACGATTACTTGTCTGTGACCCCTTGTGATGATAGGCCATATTGGCGTCGTATCCCTCGAGTTAACACCATTGACAGTACAGAACTAGAGTGGCACATTCGCTCCAACCAGCAGCTGGTGCCCAGTTACTCAGAGGCTGGTCTCATGGATCTGGCCCAGTGCCCTTCCAGCTTTGGTGGGCTTCGTCAGAACTGCGAGCGCTGCCACAGAGCCATCAGCTGCTCCTCTGTGTTCTCTAGGAGTGCTCTGAGCATCTGCACTGGTGCCAGCTCTCGCATCCCCTTCAGTGGCAGTCGCTTCTCTTTGGCCCGCCGTTATGGCTCCCAGCGTAGCTGCTTCTGGAGGAGCGGCAGTTTGGACGACCAGGAGAGCCCCAGCGAAAATACCCGCTGCCTATCAGAGCGCCTCACCACAGATGATGAGGAGCCCCCGGACTACGAGGATGCACTTTGCTACCCAGTGCTCATCGTCCACTGCAGTGAGAACTGCCACAACCACAGATCTTTCCACAGAAATGGCTCTTGTGTGGAGACCTCTCTATGATATGCAGTCACAGTGGCATTTCTGTAGCACTTCAAAGACAGGGTGTCATGGATACTGTAAAGAATAATTTTCTGAATCCTGAATGTGTGAATCACCGAAGCAATAACAGCGGTTAGTGAGCGGCAAAAAAAGTGACATTGAACATTAAACGTACAAACACAGACAAATTATATCTGCTTGGCTTCCAAGAAAAACCAAGGAGACGCAGACTGTTACAATGCACACCATCGCCACAGCTTTTACAGTGCACGTGAAACTGAAACTAAAGCTGCAGTTACCTCATAAAACTTTCTGAGAGGTCATCGACGGACAGGTCGAAACCTCTCATGTTCATTCAGTGATTCAGTATGGAGCAGCTTCTAATTTATGTAACAAATGTAACTTCTAACTTCAGCAATAACTGTGAAAACAAACCTCAAGTGGGGGCGGACAGCAGTTTGTACTGGTGCATGTCACAAGGAGACTGGTCAATATAGAAACCTCTGACTCAAAGAGACAGTTTAACTCTTGGACTTTCTCACTCGCTGTTAAAGTATTCGGCAGTGTTTTCGTTTCACATGTGAAGTGCTCTAATTTATTTTTTAATCATCTACTTTTTCCTTACATTACCCAGAATGCCTTTTATCAACTTCCGACAACAGGTATAAGCTTAATTTTAGCAGACAGTGACCCAAGGATGTTAAAAAGGGGAAAGGCATCTGTTCAGAGTGAGAGAGGTTCAGACTTCATCCTCATAGCTGGTCCTGTGGGTTTGTTGCATCCTGGTGCATCTCTGCTTCTTCTTCTTCTTCTTCAGTGGATTTCTCAGTGTTTGACTGTTGACTGTTAGTGCTACGTGGCAGCTCCAGAGAAAAGCACCTGTTGTGGATGTTGAGTGACTCACACATAAACATGATGTTTACTGTTGGTGCTTTCCTTCTACCCTCAGAATTAACAGTTTGAGCATCTTTAAGGAAATAAGAGAGAATCAGGTGGATTTTTTATTTTTTGGCTTTAACATGTGATTAATTTGTCTTGAATGACCCAGAAAGTGAAAAATTGTGGGCGCACTAACACTGTCCAGTCCTATGAGCCTTTACTTTGCCAGACTAAAACACTTCATGGAAACCCAATCAAGCATTAAGCGTAAAATGGGACTTTTCCGCTGCCTACTGCCATGACGAAACCTGCCGGCAACTGTGGTACAAACACACGTCATTGCGCCAGTCACGTGGACATAAGACAGAGACTGGTTTAGTACAATACATGTGAACAGGTGAGTGTGGATTTTAGTTGCAAAAAGATCATGTGATCATTAAATCCATGCCTGATTTTGCATGATTTCCTTCTGCTGAGACACTGTGGTAAAACCATAAAACATCCATGAATGTAAACCACCAGCATATATGATATATTCTATACCATTATGTGTTGAAGTAAAGGAATAATGCTCCATTTTTCATCTGTAAAATGGTGATTTCACTGTCCAGCGTGCACTGACATGCTGCCATGTTTCTGAAGGAGACTTTTGCTGTTGACATCTGGAGGATCTGCAATTCTTGAGGTTACAGGCAGTATATGCAAAGCTGTAGATGCCATTATGTTTACATATTATACAAACTTTAAAATACAGACTTGTTTTTATTTTATAGAAACACGCTGTATGCATTCTGCCATATAACATCTTGTTTGCTGTGGAGGACTAAAACAGCCAAAATGAAAAATAAATAAATGATTCTTTAAATAAATTCATATGCTATTAAAGGCCTCCCAAATAAATATAATAACTTACTATGAGCATTAGTTGTGTTTCATTTTATGATTTTACTTTTATTTGTATGAATCAAAGTATTTATTTCTGTTTTTTGCTCTTTGCATTTCCCCAAACTACTGTACTTTTGTATGTTCATTTCAAATTTCTCTCCATGTTTCAGCTTTATTTTGCAAATGAATGGGCCGTCATCCAAAATCATGAGGTGAATGTTTTACCTTTGTAAATGAAAATGTAAATAAGCTTTTGCCACTATGAATTTAAGATAGATTAGTGAAGCCCTCTAATTTGCACAATGGAGCAGAAATACATAAAGAAATTTAAAAATACAGAAATGAATGTATTTGGGGGAAATAAATATGGACAAATACATTCATACATAAATGATTTTATAATACAATATACAGTTAAAAGGGAAGTAAATAAAAAATCTTTTGTGGCATTTAATGGCATAATTAGTCATTTATTGAATAAATAATTTATTTCTAATCTTAATTTTGCAGTTTGGCCCTCCACAGTTGGTTTCAATAACATAGTGACACCCATATTATTATTATAATACATTTGATGCAAGTGACACTATAGACATTATGAATTGTAGTGGAGCTGAATGTTGATGTCAATTACCTTAAAGTAATAATTAAGCTGATGTATGGTCATAAATGCTCAGACATGGAACAAAAACAAGCATCTTGTACAAAACAGTAAATATGTTATAAATGTCACTGTAACCAAATGGGCTGTATAAATAACTTGATTACCTTTCAAAATATGTATTTCAATTTATCTTATGCTGGAAAAATAAAAATTGCAATAAATGTCTGGGTCACACCCATGTATAGTTAAAAAAAATGCTGCTGGCTTCAATGCTCAAACTGCTGCCGAGAAAAACATTTTTACTGAAGGTGTTTTTTTTTTTCACCTCTGCTTTTCTTCTAGTTACCCGTGGAGAGGCAAAACTGTCAGAAATCAAAGAAGAAAGAATACGTTTTTGGTTTGGGAAACAATGTAATATGTCATTAAAAACACCAGAAATACCATTTAGTAAGTAATTAAAGCAATTAATTCATTTATAAAATATGAAAAATTGCAATTTTTGTCTACAGAAGGTGTAAAAAGACTCACATTTTCAGGAAAATATAATCAGCCAATTAAATGGTTGTAACTCAATGCATTTAAGCATGTTCAGTTCAACCTGAGCATCAGATTGAGGAAGAAAGGTGACTTACAGTGGGTACAGAAAGTATTCAGACCCCTTTACATTTTAAACCCAACTGAGCATCTCTGGAGAGACCTGAAAATGGCTGTCCACCAACGTTCACCATCCAACCTGACGGAACTGGAGAGGATCTGCAAGGAAGAATGGCAGAGGATCCCCAAATCCAGGTGTGGAAAACTTGTTGCATCATTCCCAAGAAGACTAATGGCTGTACTAGCTCAAAAGAGTGCTTCTACTCAATACTGGGCAAAGGGTCTGAATACTTATGACCATGTAATATTTCAGTTTTTCTTTTTTAATAAATGTGCAAAAATTTCTAAATTTCTGGGGTTTTTTCTGTCAAGATGGGGTGCTGAGTGTACATTAATGAGAAATAAAATGAACTTTTTTGATTTTAGCAAATGGCTGCAATGAAACAAAGAGTGAAAATTTTAAAGGGGTCTGAATACTTTCCGTACCCACTGTAAGTGACTCAAGGCCAGATGGGCTGGGCTGAATGTTTCAGAAACTGCTGATCAGCTGGGAGTTTCACACACAGCCATCTCCAGGGTTTACAGAGAATGGTTGGAAAAAGTGAGGTTATCCAGTCCTCTGGGTAAAAATGCTTTGTTGATGTCTGAGGGGAGAAGCTCCAGACTGCTTTGAGGTGAGAGGAAGGCAACAGTGACTCAAATAACCACTGGTCACAACCAAAGTACGCAGTAGAGCATCTTTGAACTCATAACACATTAAACCTTGGAGAAGATGGGCTACAGTAGCAGAAGACTGCACCGCAGCTGGTCAGCTAAGACCGGGAAAGTGAGGCAACAATTTAATCAGGTGCACCAAAACTGGACAATAGAAGATTGGACAAATCTTGCCTGGTCTGATAAGTTCTGCTGCAATATTCAGATGGTAGGGTCAAGAACACATGGATCCATCCTGCTTTGTATCAACAGTTCATGCATAGTCATGTAATGGTGTGGGGACGTTTTCTTGGCACACTTTGGATCCCGTAGTACCAACTGAGCATCAATTAATGGGCCCACTCTCTCTCTTTTTTTTTTAAGTCATCTTCGTTATAAATTAATAAACAACATAAAATAACCAATCAATATTTCGGTGTCTGGATCTTTGATTCAAGAATATTTTTACTTCAGGTGGTTATTCAGTTCTTTTAGGATTCTAGAAAATGCCTCCACAGCTCCCGTAAGTGTTGTTAAATGAAATATTAGCGTTATTATTTTTACTGTTAATATAGCAACAACAGGTCCAGTTTATGTGTATTCTTTATGGCTTAATGATTTAAATAAAAGGAGCATCTAGATTCCACAAAGGCGATCAGGATCATAAATGTTCAGATTGGGTTTTACTATTGAGTGAAAGCAACCAAATCCTCAGGGGTCTGATCACAGGACAAAAACACCTATTTACATAAATACTTTTTCATTAATGATCACTCATACTTGAGCATATATGAAACAGATGACTTTTATTGAGCGACAAAATAATTTGGTGAGTTTATTAATTCAGACAAACGGGAATTTAATCTTTGATCTTTTCGGTAACTGCAAATATTTAAAAATATATATATAAAAAAGAAGTTTGCACAACTCTGTGGAAGTTTGCATATTTGGAAAGAAGCACAAGTTCCTGTAGCTTTCTAAAAAAAATGTGATTTTTAGATCAAATGTTTTAAGGAACACTCTATGAAAATGCACTGACTAGTCACTTTATTAGGTACACCTTGCTAGTACCTGTTTGGATCCCCTTTTGCCTTCAGAACTGCATTCGTTTCTATTGCCTGTGGTTTTTCCATTGTTGTTTTAAATTGATCTATAGATTGTTGAACAACAACGAAACGTTATCTTCCATAAATTGTATTATGTTGTATTCAAAATCCTTTATTGCCATTTGCCTCAGGCATAGATGTAATGTCTCGCCGGTGCAATAGGTGGCAGTAGAGTTCAATCGGCCACCATACATGTACTGCAGGCAGCGGAGGGGACGAACAACAGTGAGAAGCTATGAAAGGTTGTTCCACAGGTGAGTCTCCTGCAGGGTGCAACGCGTGAGGAAATGCGCATTTAGCAGCAGATAAAAACCGTCTGTACAATCTGTGCTGCTCACGAAGCTCGTGGTGGGTCGCGCGTGGGCTGAAATAATGACTCCACGAGCTCGCTGCAGGAAAGTAAAGCTAGCTAACTGTCCGTGTCTGCTTCAGGTCTGCTTCAACTTCATCCTTCAGCGGACATAGCAACTGCTAACAGTTATCACGTAAAAGGACACGAAAAACGGAAAGTACATGTTAAAAACGGCGAATTATAGCTACAGTGTCACTTATCCGAGGTCAGCGACGACCATTAAAAAAAAACAAAAAAAAACATTTTCTTACTGACTACTTCCGGAACAAACACACGCATCTCGATTAAAAAAAATAGTAAAGCTTAAACGTTACCTTTCGTCCTTTTATTGATTTTCCAGAACAATCGGTTGACTCTTCTTGTATTTATCTGATTTAATCAATATGATTGTATTTTAGTTATGTTATTTACCTGAGCTGAAACTAGAAATAAAGTGAGTCTTTTATTTTGAAGGTTGGACAGTAAATCTAATTAATCTGACCTTATCATGTTAAGCAGTTAAAAAAGAGAGCAAATTTAACCATAATCTTATACATCAGTTTTCCAATTTTTTTTAAAAAAAGTACTAAAATATAAATATCTATTATAAATAATAAAATAAAGTAAAATATATATTGAGACTGAATATAATGTTGAGACGTACCATGAAGTTATGGGAAAGAGCCGCTGAAGAGAGGTTAACAGATGAAGTCAGGCAGGAGTCTCTTTGGACTAAGAAGTTTGCAGTGAAAAGATTAGGGACCGGGTGGAAGAGAGTCTGGACAGGTGGAGGTATTCCCTGGAGAAAAGGAGGAATTAAAGTCAGTAAAAGCAAGACAGTATACATGTGAGAATGAGAAGGGAGACAGGTGGACAGGTGAACGTTATGTAATGAAGTCAAGTGCACGAGAGGTGAAGAAGAGAGTACAGGCAGGGTGGAGTGGGTGGAGACAGTGTAACTAATTTTGTAAAAAAGGGCCAACACACACACACAAAAAATGCAGATTATTTTAAAGCAGCTCTATTTTTTTCTAAATTTAATGGACATTGTGGCGATGATGATGAAGTGAAGTCTGTTATGATAACAGCCCTGTTCTTGACTCCTGATACTGAATCCATACTATTTGAGCTAACTCAAATAATATGGATTCTTTACACATTTTTGCTAAACCTTGATTTTTGTCTCAGCAAAATGAGTATTTTGACAAACTATTCCATCTTTTCAGTCACTGGGTGGAGCACAAACATGCAGAGTTTGGTGGTGCAGGCTCTTGCCATGAGGCAGCTTGGAAGGTTGAGCCCTCGCCACCTACTGGCTACCGGATACGGACTGAGACAGACCGAGTGGTGTCCCAGGACCATTCATAGGCGCCAGCTGTGGGGCTGCTCAGCCTTCCCTGTGACGCCTGGCTATTACCGGCCTGCCTTCCATGGAAGAGATTCTCTCAGGTGTTGGGCTGTTCATCATCTGAGGTTTAAAAGCAACAAGAAGAAAGGTGCTTCGAGGATGCAGGAGGAGGAGGAGGAGCAAGATGAGGATGATAAAGACCCAGAGGACAGCGATTATGAAGACGTGGACCCAAATCTACCCAAGGACTATAAAGACATGGAGAAATATGTGCAGTCCTGTCGCTACGACATTATCATGAAGGCTGGCCTGGATATGGCACGCAAGTGAGTCAGTGAAGCAAAATAATCTGAGCCTGGGTTGGTGTTAATAAGCGAGGAAGCTGCTGAAGATGAACAGAATTACAACATATTTAATTAATAAGAGAGGATTCTCATATTTTGCCATGTGGTATTAGAGCTCCAGGTTGCATTGACACATTAAAGTACAGGTGACTTTGATTTGTTACCTGTACATACCTTCACAGTCACCAGATTTCAGTCTGACTGAACACCTCTGGGAGATTGTGGACCAACATGTTGGCGCACTCTGCCATTTTGTTGTGGAGGACTAAATTGGCCAAATAAAAAATAATAAATGACTTGGTGAAAAAAAGACCCCAAATTAGTTATTTAAAAATAATATAGGCATTGTTTTGTGAAATGTGGCTTTATTGTATATTTATGCATTTATTTCTGTATTATTTTTTATCTTTTAAATTGTCCTAGTGAATTTATATAGAGAAATAAATGCATTAATATACATGTAAATAAATATATAGAGAGAAAAAAACATGTTAAAATGGAAGGTTAATATGTAAATGAAAGGAAAGGTAAACTATTTTTATTTTGGGGCATTTAGTAGCATTTATTTTTTATTTTTGCACTCTGTCCTCCATACCTCATAATCAAAACAGTAAATGAGGGAGTAGCCTGGAGAATCAATGCCAGGGTGCTCTGAATATACTCTAGCAGCACATTGTCACCTTACTAAGACACTTTTGGCCGGTTTCCCGTTCATGGATTAAGCATGGTCCTAGACTAAAAGGAAAAAGTCAATGAATACCACAGTAGGAAAAAATATTTAGTCCAGGATTAGACACAATCCCTGTACGGGAAACTGGGCCTTTATGTTTACTTTGTTTAATCTGTCAATGGCCGGCACATAGAAATAAAAGCAAACAGAATATTTGCCCTCATTAAACCAGAATCTAACCTGCTTCTCTTGTAACAGTAAAATTGATGACGCCTTCTACAACAACAAGCTCAGACTAAATGGACAGAGCCTCATCAAGAAAAGTAAAACGGTGAGTGCTGTTTGCATATGACAGTCATTCAGTTGCATAATCCATTGTTCCTCATATTTTGTTCTTTACTCAGGTAAAAGTCGGGGACACCCTGGACCTGGTTCTGTCGGAGAACCCAGAGAAGAACGCTGTTACACTGATGAGGGTCGTCCTCAGAAAGGTTCTTACTGACTCCGGTAACACGGAAAAACGCAAAGTTGCCATAAGGCGCTGGAAATGTCTCGAGCTTCCCAAAGAAGAGGCCTTTAAACCTTGACCTTGCACAGGAAATTACTGACTGTTATGCCGCTGGACAGTGAGCTCAGCAGCACAGAGTGGCAGCTGAACAGTCTCCAACAAATTGGATTTAGAATGGTTTACAAAAATGTTGTGTAGCGCTAACAGTTCTGTGTGATTAAATGTGTACCTCTCCCTTCTGCAGTGTGACACGCCCCCAATAAAGGCACACTGTGGTTTGAACTTCGACAGTTTTATCCTTTTCTTTTGGAAAGCTGCATGACTAATGGAGGACTGAAACTGTCAACATTTAAAATACAGGAATAAATAAATTACTCAAAATAAATGTTGTTTATTTATGGATTATTTTCTTTAAAATGTCACATTAATATTGGTGTTGTTAGTAACTTTATTAATTTGCCTATTTTAAAGTAATTCATTAATAATAATTAACTTTTGGGTACATACACACACATACAAGTTTATGCTGCAAAATTGAAGGACTCAAAATCTGACATGTCAGCTCTTCAGTTTTGTAAATAATCCTGACTACAGAATTACATAAAGAAATTGAAAAAGACAATTATTAATACCTACCTGTGTTTTTGTAATATTTCAGGTGCATTTAATGGCAAACTCATTTATTTAGTGAATCTGTAATTCTTGATTTTTGGCTATATTGGTTGCACAATACAGAGCTTACTGCAGAAGATTCACGATTCAGGTGCAGCTGCCTCTTGCATTCCCAGGTGTAACACTACAGCCAGTATCCAGGCTGTCTGTAACACACCTACAGCAGGTACAGAAGCCTGCACTGCGAAGCAGGAGTTGCGTTTACGGCTGTACCTCAGGGTTAACCCTGAATTTTCATGGTTATGAAGGAGGTTTATTTCTTACTAGAGTGTATCACCATGTAACATGATGCAGTCCTAACCTGCTCTGGAGTAGGTTATGTTTCATCAAAAAGTATAAAATCACCTACTGACCAATCAGTTCTCCAGAAAATAGTGTCACCGTTCCTGGGAGATCTCTCGAACCTCTGCGAGTTAAGGGGGTCGAAAGTCTTTTCAGGCCTTTTCCTGATTAGCATCAGTAAAGAATATAGATCCTTAGTCACAAATTTATTCCTGCTTTTATCAAACCATTTTGCAGCTTTATTGTTACATAAGCATTACTATATGAACCTAAAACAGGGGCCCTTATTTGTACTTGTGGACTTCAAATTTGCACGTAGATTAAAGCTACTGTTCTGTTTCTCTATTCTTTCGAGGCTGCAGCTGAAACAATAAAAACCGAAACTCTCATGAACATCTAAACATTAATTTCATGGAATTAAAGTGTAATCCATCAGATTCACCCATGTCTTAATGACAGCTGAGAGCACCACCAATCATCCACCAGTCTGAAGGTTGGTAGGTCGATTCCCCAGCTCCCCCAGTTTGCATTTGTAAGTATCCTCGGCCAAGACAGCGAACCCTAAATTACCCCTGATGCATCTGTGTGTGTGCATGTGATAGCACTTAAAGGCATAGAATAAAGCATTGTGTAAATGTACCTTGCAGTAGAAAGTGTTTTGAGTGCTCAGAGTAGAGTACAGTAGTATCACTGTATAGCCCATTGAGTCCACGATACTCAAGTCTATTAACTTATAAAGTTGGCATTTTTACCAACTGTCCTTCCTGCCATCAAATAGGCTAAACTTTATTAATAGTTTTCCATTCCTACTGACCGGAGCTCTTAAAGTTCATGTAGCGCTTTGATATTTTGCCCCTCACAGACACACACACACACACACACACACAGAGTTGTATTACCTACAGCAGCTGTGTTGCTTTCAGCCAAGATTACATGTTTAACCTCGTCATATTTTTCTTAAATCAGTTTTATCTGTCTTTATAAAATCAGTCATCTGCCAGTAGACTCAAACATGTTTCTGACTGGTCACATGCCTCCAATCCTTTCGTGTGACTGTGCTCGTAGCTAGACTGGGCCAGGCTAAGTGAAGCCAGATAAGGAAAGGTTATCCTCGGTATGTTGTACTTACCCTGGTGCTGTTATGTAAAACAGTGTGATTACATGTCACGTTTATAACTGTGGTTTTATTAGAAACTGGTTATCATGAGCCATTGTCATGTTAAATTATCTTTATAATATAAACTTCTATAAGAAGGCTTAACATAAGCACATTGTTATTAAAACAGTGGTGGCACGATGCTACATCAGTAACTGCAATGGAAATATATCACGTCATTGTGATTCGATTTCTATTCATAGAGCAAATGTGTGATCTATGCTGTTAGCTACTATCCTTATTATTGTTTTTAAGGCTACAACATTTATCAACAGAGTATGTTAGATAAGCTATGACAGGTTTGGCTTATAAATAGGAGCAGTTTTAACATTTTATCCAACAATAATAAAGACTACATAAACTAGAACATCTACTGCTGTAGCCAAAAGGTAAAATATGAGTAAGAATACTACTAAAGAAACTCGCAACAGCCTGGCTTCTTCCTAGAGAGGACAGTGCGTAGAAGTTCAACAATGCGGTTTCAGCTTATATACTGTGCAACTGTTCTTATGACAAAGTGTTGGGTAACTGCAGAGTACTGTAACTAGGACACAGTGCTTGACCTCTTGGCCTTTTTAAGAATGTCACACTTCTTGCGATTGGGGCGCCGGCAGCGTTCGTCAATGCTTGGCACGCATTCGTAGTGCCACACCTCCTCCATCTTATCCACAGGATACACGGCTTCCACATAGTGACGGATCAGTCTCAGTCTTACAGGGTCGAGCTGCTTCTTATTGCAGGCCCCTGAATGGTTGTACTGCAGCCGCAGGTTCTCGTGGGTGAAGAGCTCAGGGAAGAGGCGCACCAGCAGGCGGGCGGCAAAGTTCCCAACAGACAGACTCTGCTGGACGATTTCCCGCACCTCGGTATCGGAGAGCAGGTAGACAGAGGGAACGGGGAAGTCCGGTCTGGATACAGTCAGCTCATCAAGGGGGATTTTGCAGAAGTCTTTGCTACTCTTCTCTGGAGGTAAAGAGGGAATATCTGGATCCTGTCTGCTGTTGTCTGGATTGAGCTGGTTCAGCTGGCAAAGAAAGTCCTGCTCTGCGTCCTGACCGTACACTTTGCGCTGCTGCAGGTAGGACCTCCTCTGCTCCGTGTCGCGTCTCCTGCACCGCTCATCGAGTTTGCCAACAAATTCCAACATCCACACTCTGTCGTTCTTGGCCCGAGGGTAGACCAACTGCACGTAATGACGGATCAGGTTTACTCGAATGGGGTCGAGCTGCTTTTTTCCAAGAGAGCCGCTGCAGTTGTACTGCTTTCTAGCGTTCTCGTGGGTAAAGAGCTCAGGGAACATGAGCACCAGCAGCCGAGAGGCAAAGTTCCCAATGGACAGGCTACATTCATAGTTGCTCTTGAGCTGTTCCCTCGACAGGATGTACTCCTCGGAAATGGAAAAGTCAGGCAGAGGAATCTCCAGATTGTCAAAATTTACAGGTGTGAGCAGCGATTTTTTAGACTTGCGACTGGGTCTTTCATATTCACTCACTTCTGGAACCTTAATAATTGAAACATCTTCAGGAAGGCTGGCCAGTTCATAGCCCTCCTCGTTGATGTTGTCAGGTTCACTCCCATTGCCATTACTGTGAGGACCCTCAAGTGCATCTTCCATGTGTTGAATGCACACCTGCAGCCAGCTGTCCTCAGGCACATCAGGAAAATTTGCTTCCATGTACTTTCTAATTATCTCCATTTTGTCAGAGTCCAGAATCAGCTGTCCCACGCTACTAAAATTTCCGCAGTTTTCTGGTATTTTCCCCTCCTCAAAAACTTCAGGAAAGAGACGGTGAATTAGAAAAACAACAAAGTCTTCGGGGGAGGAGAACTCATCCAACTCCTCTGTGGCCTGTGTACCAAACGCGATGTCTGAACCAGCCAGGCTGCCCTGCTGGTGATCTAGAGATATGTGCTCTTCCTGACCCTGCTCATTAATGAAACGAAAGGTTTGAGGCTGCTCCGCTTTTACCCCGCCACCGGTGACCGCCTGCTTCCTGAGCAGCCGGGCACTCTCCATGTCCCTCTGTGCCCAGAAGCGATTAAAGAAGTCATTAATCTGAAGGAGGCACTCGTCCTGCCAAACGCTGTTGTTTTTGACTGTGGGGTAGCACACCTCGACGTAGTTGCGGATCAGCTGCAGATGCAGAGATTCCAGCGTTCTCTTGCTGGCCATGCAGTCGTGAGAGCACTCCCTGGCTTTGAACAGTTCCGGGAACAGATGCACCAGCAGCCGACAGCCCAGCTCCCCAGCGCTGGATGTCTGCTCCATCAGCTGATTCAATTCATCGCTTGTTAGCAGATACTCGGGCGGAGGCTGGAATTCTGTCACCATCTCAGCCGGTTTGATCTGCTTCTTTATCCTCATGACTTCCAGAGTTAGCAAGTCCACTTTACTGTGCAGTTGGGTCATGCTTGAATTCAGGGTATTGAGAATGAAAAACATTTTCTCAATCAGTGGATAAAGGCTGGAGTCTGCTGTGGAAGCTTGGCCTAAAGTGTCTGTGGTGGGGATGGTCTCCGCCGGGCCATTTTGCTCCGGACTTTGGAGCTTGGACGACAGCATATAGTTGAGTTGATTCAGGCTACCGAGACTGGCCTGCTGCTCCAGACTTGGGGTATTCCTCTTGTCTGAGATGCGGTGGGAGATACTGAAGAGAGGCTTTCTGTAGGAGACTCTGGATTTCTCCTGCACGCAGTCCCTCTTCTCTCCAGTTGTGGTGAGGCAAAGAGGTTCAATCCTGCTGCTCTCGTCTATCAAGTGTCTCCTCATCTAGACACAATAAATGGCATAAAAGGATATGTAATAACACAAGAGGATATTTTTTAAATTATGATGATTATGATTAATTTACCTCGCTAGACACCCTGGCTCGCTTGCTGCTAGTGGACTGGTCTGTGTCAGGGCCCATTTCTGCAGATGATCGTTTCCCAGCCTCTGGAGCCCCAGCAGATCCTCCTCCACGTACCTGAAGTGGCTCACTAATAGCAATGTCCTCTGTCTCCTCCTTACATTCCTGGACATGCTTGTGTTCTGCAAAATAATGCACGATTTGTATTACTGCAAGAAATTTAAACACTATAAAAATAGCTCAAAACATACTTAGTTAACAGGAAAATCTACTGCTGCAAATGCAAAGATAAGAATGCAGAACTTGCCTTTCTCAAGCATCGCTTCATCTGAAATTTCCCCATGCTCACAGGAATTCATAGCCTAGAGAAATAATTCACAATCACTTCAAAGTCACAGAAAATGTACAACATATATAATGTGACAGTAATGTGTGAAATATCCTCATTCGAGTGCTTAAATAAATTACATAAAAAGTTCATTCACTATCAGAGTTAAACTAATGTACCTGACTGCCTGCTGTTCACACCTTCTCTTTACATGGGGCAACCAATCAGATCAAAATGTGGTTAAAGGGAGAGGAAGGGAAGGTATAAAAATTTTTTAAAAAGGTTTTTGATCTTGGAATATCTAAGAAGGAGAACTGTAGATTTACACAAGTTGACAAAGTCTCTTCCAGCAGATTTCAATTGCAATAGCAGATTTCAAGAGCACCAGTTCAAACAACTGTACTGAAATACAAGTTACTCGGATGTGTCACCACTTTGTCAAGGTCTGGAAGAAGACCCAAACTGTCTCCCTCAGATGACAGGAAATTGGTTAGGATGTTCACGATCAACCCAGGAACCACAAAGGCTCAAGCCTGCCATAAACTGAAAACTACTGGTACACCAGCATCACTGTCAACAGTGAAATGTTTTACATTGCCATGGACTGAGAGGGTGCCAACCAAGAAAGAAGCTCCTGCCACATGGATGAACCAAATGTCACCTGGAGAAAGGTTTGATGGTCGGTCAGATGAGACAAAGTTTGAGCTATTTGGCCACAATAGCAATAGGTATCATTGGAAGAGTAAAGTTAAGGCTTTCAAACCTAAAAACACTATACCAACTGGTGGTAGCATCACGCTCTGAGACTGTTTTGCTGTGAGTGTTACTGGTACATTGCACAAAGTGAATTAAATAATGAAGAGGAAGGACTACCTCTTCAACATCACCTGATCGGCAGCTAGATGGTGGAAACTTGGGATACAATTGGGTGTCCCAACAGGCCAAGGATCTCAAACACACATCAAAACTGGGTTTGGAACGGATAAAGCAGGCTAGCATGAAGCTTCTGCCCACTGCAGATCTACAGTCTGTTTTTGACACTTTAAAGAAAGCTCTCACCCAACCAGGCTATCAGAAAACCTTTGTAAAACTCTGATGAAACTAAGCTATTCATAAGGTCACCTAAAAGTTATCGTCATAAAGTTGTTATAAATAC
The DNA here is from genome assembly GCA_024447675.2 of Pterophyllum scalare. NCBI lineage: Eukaryota > Metazoa > Chordata > Actinopteri > Cichliformes > Cichlidae > Pterophyllum > Pterophyllum scalare. The sequence goes on from JAMQGT020013394.1 coordinate 77,297, forward strand.
TTCGGACTCTGGCTGGATATTAACTCCTTTTTAAGGTCTCCGTGGAACACCCATGGACAAAATTAAAGACACAAGGTGCATCCTGTATGAAATAACAGGGGTGGTCCTCCTTAGCTAAGAGTGGAGAGCAACATTACATGCTGTCCACGCTTGGTTACCTCAGTGGTTTACTCCAGTCCGGTCACAGGACCTTCACTGGAGTCATATTTATGTAACTTTATCAATTCTTGCACATGCTTTTCTTAAATTGCCTTTTGTACACGTCTCTCTCAATAATAAGGACAATAAGAATATTTTCAACTGTGACTCATGCAAAGCTATGCTAGAAGAGTACAAGAATTAAAATATGACGCTTTAAATTAGCTTGATGATTATTACCTTTATTGTTATTGTCTTAACTGCCCTATAAACTACTGTTTTTAAGTTAAACTACATGCATGTTGTGGTTAGCGTGCCGCCCTCATAGCAAAAACCATGTGACCAGTTGCAGCCTTGCAGCTAAACACACACACACACCTCTGGGTTTGCCTGAGTGTTTCATCCCAGGGTCGTGAGACTGATATAAACGCGTAGTTAACGCCGGCACCGCTCAGACCTCCCCGTTACCTAAAGTCAACCCGTTTTTGGTGCATGTCTCCACACGGAGATCCCTCTTAGCTCCCCTCCAGCCTTCATACTCAGCTACTTCCTCATTCTTCCGCCCATGAACCCTTGAACCACAACACGACCCAAAGCCGCCGTGTGAACTCAACTCTTCCACAAACTTGCTCTTTCCCCCCAACACTGCGCGTCTTTACGCATCGTTTCTTTAACACCGCCACATTTTGTTTGTGAATTTTAATGACGCGGCAATGTTTGCGTGGACGACAGCCTGCTCCCCTCCACCACCACTACCACCCCCGTCCTCTTCCTCCTCCTGTGCCCTGACTCCGGGTAAATTATCCAAAAACGCGCGTGACCGGCGGTTTGAGCTCACCTTCACGAGTCCATGCCTCCCCCGGGACAGTCAGCGACATGTCTGCGGACTATCACGGCAGTTTGTGTAGCACGTAATAACAGAAGGTAAGTCTTCTTGTTGGTGTTTTTTTTTCTCGCTCGGCTCCTGTGCTTTCTCGCGTGACGTGACGGCCGCGCGCCTGCTGTGTCACTTCCGCACAGCTGTGGAAAAAGAAAGGGATGAAATAAAAGGACTACAATTACAGTTTTACATTGTAAATAAATAACATTTTATTTAAATAAGAGCCCTGGAGTTTAGAAAAAAAAGAATATCTTCATCATACTGAGCAGCTACTGGCCCACGCACGTACGTGCAGTGTTTAAGAGTACAACTTTATTTATTTTTTAACACACAAAAATTCTCGTAAAGGACACAACCATAATTGTAAGGCATTTTCTGTGAAACATAAATATAGTGGCGGTTTAACACATATATAGGTTATATACGGTTTATTAAGGTTGTATACAGTCTATACACGCCTGAACACTGACTGGACACTTTATTAGGTACACGTGTTCAACTGCTCTTAACTCAAATATCTAATCAGCCAATCACATGGTAGCAACTCAGTGTATTTAGGCATGTAGACGTGGTTAAGGTGACCTGCTGAAGCTCAAACCAAGCATCACAATGGGGAAGAAAGGTAATTTAATTTAATTTGAATGTGGCATGGTTGTTGGTGTCTGATGAGCTGGTCTGAGTGTTTCAGAGACTGCTGATCTATGGGGGTTTTCACACGCAGCCATCTCTAGGGTTTACAGAGAATGGTCCAAAAAAGAGAAGATATCCAATGAGCGGGTGTTTGAGGTCAGAGGAGAATGGCCAGACTGCTTCAAGCTGACAGGAAGGGAACAGCAACTCAAATAACCATTGGGATGTGATGGGAGATTCTTATCATGGATGTGAAGCTGAAAAATCTGCAGCAGCTGTGCGATGCTGTCATGTCAATATGGACCAAATCTTAGAGGAATGTTTCCAGAACCATTGTTTATTTTTCCACACAAATGCATATTTTCAGTGTTCTTTCTGCATTACAAAAACACCCACACAAACATTTGTTGACCAAAGAAGAATCACAAGAACTGTGATTTTAAAAATATTCAGTGCAGAATTTAAAATAAAATGGCCAGAAGTAACTGAAAAGCAGACATCTGCAAAGTAAGATTGCTCAGAGTGTTTGCCTTAACTATATGTGGACCAATCAGCCACCAAGAGCTGATTTTGACCCAGGAAGTTTTATTTTTTATTGGTGTCTTTTAAGATCTGTCCACATTAACCATTAAATACGGTGTGCTGTTATAAGCAAGCAGTCTTACAACAGGTTTCTCCACAGAGGTTAAAATTCCCTTCACACCATGCATGACTTTAGCTACTGGATCCAGAAGTACGTCTGGATCTGGATTGGTTTGCAGTATCTTCTTTTACTTCAGTTTCTTCAGTTAGCCTCTTTATTGTTTATGTATCATGAATCATGCCGCTAACCACATTATTTATACACTAAACTAATTTGAAAATTAGTTTAATTAGAGTTTTAAAAGAAACACTACACAGTAAATACATACACCATATTAAGAGACACAAAAGTCAGGAGGTAACAAAACACACACAGACAGCAAAGTACAAGGCCCAGGTTGTAGCACAATGATAAGAAAAAGGCAGCAGATTATTAATGACAGCTGGACTGATCCCGCTTTAAAATCAGTTTCAGTTTGAGTCCTGCAGGTAAGGAATACTACCCAGATAGGAAGCTCTAGAGTTCCCACTAGATCCTCCACATCTTGCTAAGCCCAAGTGGATACATGAGGTCAATGTTCACCCAGGGAGACTGATTATGCAAGCATTATAAATGAGTTTAAGATGTAATAAAAATTACACAACCTGGCATATTTAATTTCTTGAGAACATGGCTTATCAGCAACCTCTCCAAAATTTTGATTGCATGATTATATATCATCATCAGGCTTTATTGTTGCAGATGCTGTTTTTGACAGAGAGATGAGACAATAATGTAAATCCTTAAAAAAAAAGAATGAGTCATAGTGTGCATAAAGCTATATATTTTTCTTTTCATTAAATATATGGTTAGGTTATATGCTTAAAATATATACTTAAGTCATCAATAGGCAGAATAGGCAGAAGTGAGTGATGCCTCCAGTGCCAGCATGACCTCTGTGAAAATAAAACTAAAGAGCCAGCATCATGTGGACAACATCGCCCTCAAGTGGAAAAATGCTGCAAAACCATGTGAGTGATCTTCGTGTGAACCAGGAGGATGACCTTAATTTAGCTTTAAATGTTACATTGTGTCGGTGACAGGGCTGCTTTACATGCTGGCTTTCTCCTTCAAATCACTCAGAGGCTGAGTTGTCTCCTTTATGTGACTTTCTTTTAAGTAATCCCTGATTTTCAGCTGGTGGGCTGATAAATCCTCGCTGTTCAATGTGTTGACCTCTGAAAAAAAACAAAAAGTGCAGTGTGTTGTTTTTGGTAGTAATTTCCAATCAGAGCAAGCAAGAAAAGTGATATCAGTCTTAGAAAAGAAGTGCAGCATGGTTGACTACAAGATCTCCCAAATGCTCCTGGCTGTAAGTAACAATGAAAACCAAAGGCCAAGGCATCTATTTATCCCATTCAGGGTCATGGTTGGGCTTTAGCCTATCACAGCTGTCACAGAGTGTGAGGCTACAAAATGCTGTGATATTAAAAATAAAAATTTCCTCCTCCACTCTGTCTACCAGTGAAATTATAATAGTAGTTTGTCCATCAGTAATAACAGAATGAAATGAAGACCTGGGTTTAAGATTGTGGGGTCAAAACTGCAGAGACATATTTGTGACAGAGCCGCTGGCAGCAGAAAGAAACTGTGGGAAATGATTAATAAGAGGAGGGAGACAAATGGAGGTATGCCATATTGTTGCAATCAGGAGACGATTTTGATTTGTAACAGGCAGAAGCTGTTAAACAGAGCTGGTTTCTTCAGATGTCAGTCAGAGATGAACAGAAGACCTCACATAATTCTATCTTAATCATCAGCTCTTTCATGCACACAGCGGCACACAGTGTTCTGTCCTCAGCCACAAATACGTCCATACAGAGATGATATAACAAGACAACGTGTCGCTGGTGTGGTTCTCATTATTCGACTAATGAGCTGTCTCCATGGCAGTCTGATCTGTCAGCCAATGAAGCGAGTAGGCCTTGTGCAAGGGGAGCAGCACAGCCCAGGGTCAGCCAGGCAGCGGCTTGCGACGAGGGGCCGGCGTTCGGCACTTAACATGGCGAAGAGCTCGTTAAAGTGTCATTTTTGGTCAATATGCTCGTCTGTGTGGAAGAGGCCAATGAGCCATACTGTCCCCATCTCAGGAGAATGACTTTCATCCATCACCGTCAACTATATGATGATATTAGCAGGTGTTTACTGAGAGGCCATTCAGAGGAAGACAAATGGAGATTCTAACATCTCTCCACGCTCACATTCACTCAGTCATTTTACATTCAGGCTTATTCCTAATAGGGTCACATAGAATCAATCCTAGTATGGAAAAAGAAGGGAGGCTGGGAAATATTAGGTCACAATCACTGGTGTGTAGCCAGTGTGTGAGACTCTGACATCTATGTCAGTGCAACTGAAACCCATCCACAGAAACATGGAGAACAAATGAAGTGCCATTTTTTTAAAAAGTGTTTGTCAGCCAAGGTGCTGTCTTTAATTTGGCAAACACCTACATCCAGAGTGTTGGGTGTACTCTCCTATGCATCAGACTACTTTTTCACTGGCAAAAGAAAGAAATCCAGGGACACATCTGCAATGTTTGTGTCTCCATGCATGCAGCTGTGCACTCGTGGATAGCATCTCAACCTGTTATTGCCAGTCAGGTCAGGGTTGTTTATTTCTGCTGTCAAGATGTGCATTTCAACAGGGGAGTTTATGGGGACAGACTCACTTTTATGGTCAGCCTCAAGTTGCCATTTGAGGAACTGCAGTTTTTGGCACTTCTGCATTGGCTTCATGGCTTTTAGCTCAGCTAAAGCTGCTGCTTTCAGAGCCACTTTGAACCCCCTTTGCCTTTAGACCCGGCTTAATTCTTTCTGGCACAGATTTATGAAGAAGCTTGATGTTTAGGCAAGTTTACAAAAAATAAGAAAGGCAGCTCTGATGGTTGATCTGACAGCTGTGCTTCAGCTGGGCAGAGAGAAATACAAAAAACAAAATCCAGAAAACTTGCTGAATATTATGTCTTTAGGTTGGCCTCCGGTCTCACTGTGGGGAATCCTGGAGTCATTTATGACCAGGATATGTCCTTCAACACACACATTAAACAAATGTGTCGGACTGCTTTCGTTCATCTGTGGAATGAAAATTAAAAACATCCTGTCTCAGAGTGATGCTGGAACCTAATTCATGCACTGGTTACTTCTAGGCTGGACTATTGTAATCCTTTATTATCTCCCTGAAAAGCCTCCAGTTGTTCCAAAACGCTGCAGTGAGAACACTAACAGGAAGTAGAGCAAATTACTGCAAACTGCTTTACTGTCTTAAAGTATGTATCAGATTTTAGAAACTAATTTCCACTTTAAACCTAATGAAGACTCTTTTTTCCTTTTATTTTAGGATAATAAAGGCAGTGAAGCTTGTTAATTATGAAATAAGGGATTGCAAATTTATCATTGTGTAAAAACATAACATAAATAACATGCTATTTACAATAACCCAGAGCATTAAAATCTCACTGAAGACTACAAGAAACCAAAGAAAGACTGATCAAAACTTTTACAGAAGCTCTTAAAACAGCTGGTACTACACTTCCCATAATACATTCTCAGCTGCATCTTTCAGCAGGCGCTCCCTGCTGGTAAATAACCAAATCTTACAAACTCTCCAGTCTCAGTTTTTCACACAAGGTTTCTCTTAAATGTTTAAAGGCTCCCTCACAGCTATAGATGGTGAGTTTTTTCTCCCCACAGGCTTGAATAATAATGCTCATTATGAGCAAACTGATCTTTATGTGCAAAGCAAATTCAGTCAAATTCCCCTTTAATATTAAGTTAACTTTTAAACACTTAATAATAGATTTTAGCACAGATGCTGTTCAAACTTCCTGGTTGGCTTTGAGGCTCTCTGTGTGAAGTTTGCCTGTTCCTGTTTTTGCCTGCGTTGCTTTCCTCTGCTGCTGTTTGGAGGTTAATTGGTGATTCTTGAATTGGCTGTAGGTGTTGATGTGAGAGCGTTTGCTTCTCTGTGTCTCTGAGATCTCTGAGGCTGTACCCCGCCTCTCACCCTGTGGTAAATGGGATAGGCTCCAGTCCCTGCAAACTTGAAGTAAGTGATTAAGAAAATGGATGGATGGATGGATTGTTGGATGGATTGAAGGATGGATTGATGGATGGATGGTAGGTGCTCTTTATCAAATCAGTGCAGTGGCCCTCTTAAAATACAGGATTTTTTGTGTCTTTTCAAAATATATTTATTCTTCTATTATATTATAACCAGGTGTTGGTTTGACTTATTTTATTATTGTAATTTTTGTTTAAATGTTTCATTTTATTCTGTTTTTAATTATTGTTATTCTTATTTATCCTATTTGCCATCATGTTTATGTAGTTTTCATGTGTTGTTTCGTTCAAAGTCGCTACCTCACAAAAGTTGTCATTTATTCCTTAAAGGTCTCACGGGCTTCGTGACATGTACGTTATCCTGCTGGAAGCAGCCATCACGAAATGGGTACACTGTGGTCAGCAACAACACTCAGGCAGGCTGTGGTGCAACAACGCTCAGTTGGCACTAAGGGGCTCAAAGTGTACCAAATAAATATCGCCCAAATGTACATAACATATAAGTTTTAGCTTTTGTTAGTAGAAGAGAATCTTAGCAATATCATTACAAAATGTTTTCAATTTTGTGCGGAGGACCGAAACTGCCAAAAATTATTTATCTATTTATTTTATTTATTATGGTGGTTGCTAGGTTACAAGGAAATCTGAAAGTGATCTGCAACATCACGACACCGGTCCATTTATTTTTCTCTTCATTTATTTTTTTATGTTGGCAGTGTTGGTCTTTCATAGATTAATGGCAATTAAAATGAAGTCATTCGACTGTACGAGGAGATAAAGTAAAATATTTTAGAAAAGTTGTAGAAAACTCAAAAATGTTACCTCATAACTACGACTACAGGGAAAGGGCAAGTGGCAGGGTAGGGTGGGGGCTGCAGTATATCCATCTCACTAATACTGAAGGCACTTTAAGTCATTAGGAGTCAGTAGTTGATATAAATGCATGTGTATTATTATTCTGATTAATATTAATGTAATGTGCACTACAGTTGCTGCACTGAAAAGTAACAGCATTTTAATTTTATTCAATTTATTTTAGTTTGGGCACTTTTTATATCTGTGGTAATTTCTCAGATGTTTCAGTTTGCATCAAAGTGACTAACAGGTAAGTCTATGGAGGACCACAAGTGACATGGAAATGGTTAGAGCATTTAAATGACAAGTAACTGCTTGTAAAATAAAAACAGGAAATTAATGTGTTCAATGAAATCATTAAAAAATTGACTAAATTATAAATTAATTCATTATGTGACATTTAAATGCACAGCAATAAAAAAGGAAAATGTGCACAAATCAAATCTTATTCCACCAATAAATTGTCCATTGCCCTGCCTGCTAGCATGTTGGGTCCTCCATACCAGAATGTCACCCTTTTATTAAATAAATTGAAATCATATTTATTTAAATTCTTTTGAGAGTTCCATAATTTCTGGGTTGGGTATTAAAGTTCTCTTGATTCCCGAGGAGCCAAGAAGATGCACCTTAAAGGCCATCATTTAATAACATTACCGAGAGGACTAACAGAAAGACATCTTTCTTTTTCTAAGTCAATATTTGGTGCCAGTCTACTTTTTAAATTTGAAGACTTAACGGAGAGGATGTGACTGTGATGCTCCTCACAGCATCTTGGAGTTCATCCTGGCACAGCTCACCCGGACCTTCCAGACTACAAAAGCCGGCCTATATTTTTCCTGCCTCTCCCTCTTCCTTCCACATGGCATGAAATTAATTTGAGGGTGGTGTTTGTTAGTTTATTGAAGTAAATCTCCCTCCTCGTTACTTCCCCTGAGTCAGTTTGTGAGAGTACCGAGGCACAAATGGGCCGCTGATCTCCGTTAGCTGTATACCTTCAGGCTCCTTTGGTTTCTGCCCTGCCTCCGTCTGCCTGTCCTTCAGGTGTGGCTTGGATGTGACAGACAGCTGCCAGCGGTGGCCTGGTTTCACACCTTGGCTACCCCCCCACCTCCCTCTGCAGACAGCAGCCTGGGAAACCACAGGCCACCAGGCTGGCGCCAGCCTGTACAGCTTAGAGCAGGGCAGCCGGCCCAATCAATACCTCTGCATTTCCTGTCCATTTGCTCAGGTCTCTTCATTAATAATTACTGCCTGGCAGAGCTTGAACGCGCTCGCTGGCTGGGCCAAGGGGAGAGGCTGGGTGACCTTTCCCCGCCCCTGGGTTGACTGGGATCCCAAACACAGACACGAGGACAGACATAATAAGGCAACACAGATGACATTACTCCTGATTCATGCTGGTTCCTCCTCTGTAGCGAGTATCACGCCAAATTCCATAAAAAAACCCACATTTGTTTTGCAGCTGTGCTTATCAGCAGTGGTACAGACCAGGTAGAACATGACTTTGAGACATTTTTACAACCAGTTTGGTGCCGCTTTTCAACTTGGCAAACACCCACTACATCCAGCAGCTATGATTTCAGCATCGTCTGTGCCATGCAGCGGCAAGCAAGGAAGAACCTATTCTTAAAAGAAATGTTTTGAAAAGTAAGTGCTGCTCGGTGTATCATTTCCTGTTCATGGTATATTTTCCAGATGACAATAACAATTCCTCAAAACATCTTAAATTACGTTCTGCCTGGGATGTGCCTTCGCTGATAAGCAAAGCAACAATAAACTGCCAGGTTTGAAACTGCAGCCCAGTGTGATTATTTTCTCCATGCAGGAAAGCAAACAAAACGCATGACATGATGCTGAAGTAACGTGTTTTTATTTAATGATGACCACAGAGCAGAACACTTGATTCAGATGCTAAGAAACTAAAACAAAGGTTATCTGAAACAGTCCTGTGGCCTCTCGAACAGACATATAGGAGAGAGTGTGTGTTTGAGTGTGTGAGAGTGTGTGTGTGTTTGTGTGTCCAGGTCAAAATTTGGTGACGGCAGAGGCGATGTTCTCTAAGGCGGATCGAGCCTCGGAGGAGGGGAAAGCCTTGATGGCCTCCAGAGCCTTGTTGCCATGGTAACAGCACAAGTCCATCGCCGTGCTCACGCCTTCCTCCGACTTAACCGCTGCCAAAAGCTGCAGACAGATGAAAACACACATTAGTTTGTCATGTTTGTGTCCTTCCCGTTACTATCCAGCTGTCAACACAATAAAGTGTTAAAAGGCAGCGAAAGTTAGCTCGCTGTTAAAGTGGGCTGAGGGGTAAAAACTGGTGGAAGGATGTCTTTTAATAAGAAAGAAAACTTAATCACAATCATGTCTGTGCTGCCCGTGGTACCACTGAAGGCAGCTTCCCAAATTTAACTACAAGAGGAAATTTTCAAACTCATCACTGAGTTAGGCTTTAAAAATTTGGCATTTGACAAATGAGAAAGGAAATGCCCTGAATTGTGTTTCTCTGCCAGCGCTAATTACGTACCTCACAGCTCCTCTGTCTTTCCAGTTTACTAATGATGACACCAGTTTTTCTGCATGCCAGGTAATGAACTGAATAAAGGATTTCACGAAGACTGTCCGTCGTGCATTATTCGATCTTTTGTATAATTTCTGCTCCTATATCCCTGACAGCACCTCATGTACCTCACACAACGTACACATTTCATGCATGAGGAAGCAAAAACCATCAAATCAAATCAACTCCAACAACAGCTTTAAGTACACAGACAGTGAATTTGTGCACCTCCCTGTGCCTTACTGCTGCTGTGTTGGGACATCTTTTTGCTGAGGGCATTTTACCTCATGAATTCTGGAGGTGGAAAGCCCCGTAGGCCTTTCTTCCCTAAATCAGCAGCCAGGGTGATGCCGAGTTCGACACCTGAGTTCTTCAGTATTTTTTTTTAATTTAGTAAAGATTATTTTTCCTCGAACATTTCACAGCATCTTCTTTGCTAACCTTGTTTAATTCTAGTTTTTAACGTTACCTCCCTCCCTCCTCTGTTTGCACGTTACATTACATTCCACATCCTGTTCTTTCTTCATTCTCCTAACACCATCTCATCAAATATTCACATGCACAACATGAGAAAAAAATTATACAGGACAAATGTGCATGTTAGCTATGACATAATTGAATAAAATATGATCAAGATCATTCATTTTTCAAAAGTAATGTATACTGAATATATTAAATATAATTAATGATTGATGGAGTTGGGTTTTCATCTGAAAACTATACCTTGAGTGAGTTACCCCTGTGTGATTAAATTAGAAGCCACTGATAAACCCTGAGAAGAGTCTGAAGGACCTGTTCACGATATCATGGTTCATCCTGTGCCTCATGATTACACCTACAACTTTCCACTGATTTTAAGTTAGACATCAGTCTTCTTCTATCCTTTTCCATCTCTGTTAAGTCTCACAATCATGATTTTTTGGCTCCTGGTAACTCTCTTCCATGTGAAGCTGTGGTATAGAAGTCTGAATTTAAACCTACATGATAGAACCGTGTAATGCCAAGGATGGCATTTTCCCAACCCACCCTGTGGGCGGTCTTTGTCCTCTAAACTCGGGTCCTCTACCAGAAGCCGGGGAGCTTGAGAGTCCTGCGAGTACCTTAGCTGTTCCCAGGACTGCCCTCTTCTGGACAGAGATCTTGGATGTTGTTCCTGGAATCTGCTGGAGCCAGTCTCCAAGTTTGGGGGTCACTACCCGAGTGTTCCACTTACCACGGGGACCACTGTTACCTTCACCTTCCACATCCTTTCTAGCTCTTCTGAGCCCTTGGTATTTATTGAGCTTCACATGTTCTTTCTTCTTGATGTTGCCATCATTTGGTATTGTAACATGTTTGGCTTTCTTCCTCTGTTTGTCCACCACTACAATGTCCAGTTGGTTGGCCATCATAAGTCTGTCTGTCTGTATCTTGAGCTAAGTTCTACAGGATCTTAGGGGGCGTATCTCATTTTGACCTCAGGACTTCCAGGTCATACTCGGCACAGGTGTTCCTGTATACTATGCCAGCCCCTTGGTTATGGTGTTCCATGTATGCCCTGCCTGCTAGCATCTTGCACCTTGTGCCTACTGTAGTTGACCCCAGGCTCTATCGATCTTGTGCTTAGAGCTTGTTCCTGTGCTGCCATGATTACTGCCTCTGTGCTGTCTGTCAGTCCAGCTTTGTCCGGTCATTAGTAGGATTTTTCTTTGTCAGCCACTTCTTCGATCTGCCGGTGGTACATACCGTGCAGAGGCCTGTTCTTTCATGATGGTTCCTGTTCTTGCTCGTCTTCTTTCTCTGGTTTCTGCTGCCTGAGGTACTCACTAACTCACCTGATCCTTTGTGGTCATCTTCTTCATGTATTCATGGATCTCTGTTGTTTCATCTAGGATAGTGGTCCTGACACTCACTAGTCCTCGGCCTTCCTTCCGCTTAGAGCACAGTTTCATGGTGCTGGATTTGGGGTGAAACCCTCCATGCATGGTAAGGCGCTTCCTTGTTTTGACATCGAGTGGCATTCATTTCCTCCTTTGGCCAGCTTATTTTCCCAGCAGGGTATCTGACAGCTGGCAGGGTGTATGTGTTGATTGGCCAGATCTTGTTCTTCCCATTCAACTGACTATTCTGGACTTGCCTTACTCTCTGCAGGTACTTGGTGGTTGCAGCTTTACTAGCAGCTTCTTTATGGTTCCCATTTGCCTATGAGATTCCAAGGTACTTGCAGCTGTCCTCTGTGTCTACAATGCTGCCCTCAACTTTGACTACCTTCCCTCTCTTCGTTACCATCCGACTACACTTCTCCAGTCCGCATGACATGCCATTGCTATTATTGTAGATCCGTGTGGTGTGGCTCAGTGAATCAATGTCTTGTTCACTCCTGGCATACAGCTTGATGTCATCCATATAGAGGAGGGGGCTGATGTTTGCTCCATTGCATAGATGGTATCCATAGCCAGTGTTGTTGATGATCTGGCTGAGGGGGTTCAGGCCTATGCAGAACAGCAGTGTTGTTCCAATACTTTTGCTCACAAGAAAAATGGGTGGGTTCAGACAAAAGGTGCTATCTTCTGAACTGTGTATCAGATCCAGATGTAAATACCTGGAAATAAAACTACAGTTTGTCTCATAATTTTTTATTATTATTTTTTTTATGTCAAACCCAAATGTTTCCAGTCTACAGCAAAAATAAAGGTACTGGCCTCACTGTTCCAATACTGTTGTAGGGGGGTGCACTCTAGATTATAGCGGAAATAAAGCTCATAATGTCCTGAAATTTTGTGGCCATATGGTAAAAGGCTGTATAGCCTGCAGGAAAAAAGTTTTTTTTTTTTTAAAGCTTATTTTGAGGCAGAGCAGTCATATCTTTTTTATTATTTAGTACTGTATTTGTTTAGCTCCCTTTTCAGTGCCACTTTTTCCATTATGTCCATCTTCACCACAGAATAAAGCCGGTGTTTCTGCTTAATGCCACAGGCTAAATAGCTGCATCATTTTTCTCTCTGTGGTCTTGCTATCTGGTCAACCTTTAATAAAATTTTTTTAAAAACTCAATAAATTTGGCGAGACATGTTAAGCTCACCATATTTTCCTTCCGTGCTGCTCATCATCACTTTTCAGCCAATCACAAGCAATAAACTCAGCTGCATAGCTGTCAACAAGTTATTCAAAAAAACAGACATTTTTCTTACATAATCCACTGATTAAAAATGGACCATGCTTACTGAAGGTCAAAATAAATTGTGCATTGAATGGTGAACACACTTCATGAGTAACTAAAGCTGCTCCTTAGCTCTTCGGGCTACAGTGAGTCATCCTCACTTCTTTCCTGTACTCAGATTTTCTCCACTGATTAAAACCAAAACTTAAGTGCCTGCAAATAATACTTCACAATGTTTTGTGTGTGTGTAGGTTGCGGGTAGAGCTACTGGGAATTAAAACACTAACAGACAACACAAAATCCTGCTTGACATTTATCAGTTGCCACTGTCTCAGAGCCTCAGTGTCTCCTCCACAAATAGGCCTCGGTAACTAATCCTTCCTGCTCTGGTTTCAGGCGGGACCAGATAACAACCCCCTCCCACCCTCTTCCAACACCATCGGACCCCTTCTCTGTAGCTTCAGTCTCTTTTTGCACCCCTATCGGTCCCCTTCTTCCTTCACACGCTGACTTTGGAAAGCTTGTTTCCCAACTTTGATATAAGTTACAGTGAAAAGACATCCTGTTTCACTTTGCTGCCTTTGAGGCCAGACACTAAGGAGGTAAAAACAGAGAAATACAGCAGAGAAAAAGTGTGGCCATCTGACAAACTTGTAACAAAAGTGCAGCTCAAAGGCAACAGAAGCTCCTACAAAGAACATAATCAAACTTTGTGTCACATTAGGAAATAACATTAAGAGTTCATATCTCACAGAACAGGTAGATTCTGACTAAAGGAATTCATAAAACTGTGTGCTTACCTTTGAGTGATCAAGGTGGTTCAAAGTTTTTGCCTTGAGAATAAAAGGAAAAAAGATAAGTCAGGCATGTAAGTCTGGCTTCTAAAGTTAAGGCTTTTAAATTTCTCTGAGGCATAAGGAAGAATTCACTGCCTTACTTTCCACCTACAATATTCAGACACATAGGAAGTAAAAGTGTGTTTCTTCACTGTTACAGTTTACGCAAAAAAATAAAAATAATACAATTAAAAAATGCATAAAACAAGAGCAAAGACTCATTTTCTTCATTTCTGTAAGCTCACTGTTGTGTCATGAAGAGGAAACTTTCCTCAAAAGCAAGTCAAATGCAAAAAAGATGGAGCTGAATAGTGACAAGGTAACACCTGGAGCAGGTGTTGTAGTATGTACAACAACAAAAACTACTTCAGTTGATTCAGAGGTGGTCGGATCGGATTTTTTTTCCGATTTGGTTGAATTTTTATGGAATGACACTGAAATCTTGACTACCCCGGTGATGCTCTCCCAGGTGCTCACTGCTGTTTTCTTTTACCTCTAGTCCACCAAACTTTTCTACCTGAAGCCTGCAGACATTTTTGGAGGTTGGCAGCAATGTGAGGAGGTGCTGAGTGTGTGCTTTTCTGGATATAGTTAAAAACTGAGTAAGGGTGGAGCAAATGTTAGACTAACCAAACATCACATCCTACTTGACAAGACATTACTGCTGCTCGTGGCTTTACCAAAAGACATTCCCAAAGCTTGTCCAAAACTGGCTATGGACAGTGTCACTAGTAGCCTGAGGCGATACCTGGACCCCACAGAGGTTGCAAAGGTAGTCCAACTCCTCCAGGATGGCATATCTGGTATGAATGTCTCTGACCAAACAATCGTGAGGCCTTCATGAGGCCTGATGGCCAGACATCCTCTAGAGGACCTTGTGCTCAACGCCTGGCACCGTGGAGCCAGATTTACATTTGCTATACCAGAACTGGCAGGTCCACCACTGGCACTGTGCTTTTCACAGATGAGAGCAGGTTCACCCTGAGCACATGTGACAGACGTGAAAGGATCTGGAGAAGCCGTGGAGAATATTATGCTACCTGTAACATCGTTCAGCGTGACTAGTTTGGTGGTGAGTCAGTGATAGTCTGGGGAGGCATATCCATGGAGGGACACACAGACCTCTATGGGAGAGACAATGGCACCCTGACTGCCATCAGGTATCAGGATGAAATCCTTGAACCCATTGTCAGACCCTACACTGGTGCAGTGGGTCCTGGGTTCCACCTGGTGCACAACAATCTCTGGCTTCATGTGGCGAGAGTATGCAGGCAGAGGATGAAGAAACTGATACCATTGACTGACCTCCACGCTCGCCTGATCTAAATCCAATAGAACACCTCTAGGACATTATGTTTCAGTCCATCTGAAGCTGCCAAGTTGCACCTCAGACTGTCCAGGAGCTCAGTGATGCCATGCTCCAGATCTGGGAGGAGATTCCCCAGCACACCATCCACCTTCTCATTAGGAGCCCAATATTGTCAGACATACAGTAGATGTAAACACGTGGGGGGCAAAAAAACCTCTGTAGGTTGACAATTTTCATTTCCATGAAACACATTACCCAGCCCACATCAGTATAGATATCCAGTGTAATATTTTCCCCACCAAGATCTGATGTGTTTTCAAAGCGTTCCTTTAGTTTTTCTGAGCAGCGTAGCTAAAAGTGACATTCATTCCACTCATGTCAGCTCGCTCATGCTTGAACTTGAAACAAGACATTTAGTTATTTTGAGTTCAGTTAATTTTCAGTTCTTTCCATTTCAATGACTCTCTTTCAAATTTGATGTAAACCTACTGAAATAAAAGCTTATGCTCCTGCTAGAAACAAAATGGCAGTGAATCCATCTGCTGCAGTGGTGTCATGGACCATCCTTACTTTACCTGCTGCAGCTGCTGTTGCCACGTCTCCCGACTCACAATTTGACGGTGGAAAACGATCGGGGCGGCACTCAGACTGAATGACATCGGCTCTCCTGTTCCGCTCTTCACAAACGGCTGCAGGTCAGAGTTGAGCTGCAGAAAGGTAGAGCACATTCGTCGATACAGACATTCTACTTTGTAACTTTCAGGTTATCAATTAAAATAAGTCAGTGGTGGAAAATAGTCGAGGCTGCATTCGCCTGCCTACACTCTGAGTGACCCTGTTAATGAACAGACACAGCTAGCCTGATGAGGATGGTTCTCCTTCAAAGACCTCATTTCTGCTTCCTCCCATGCTGAGATTCCCTGTAGCCACTGAGGCCTGCAGGCAGGCAGCTACAGGGAGCCCCAGCAGGAGAGGACGCACTAAAGCAGCAATGAGAGTGGGATCATTATGAATGACTTCTACAGCAGTGCCAATAAAATTCAGCTAAAAAAATCTGAACCTTGAAAAAAGAACTGAGTAGCTGCATTATTTAGATCTTAATGACATTTTAGCACATAACAAATCAACCTTCTTCCTGTTCCCACATTTTTATGCCTCTCTCTGATGCAAGAATAAGACAGACAGGCACTTAAGACTAATGTTTCCAATGTTTCACTCACACTTTTTTTACTGCAGATAAATCCCTCACTTCCTAAAACATCACTTTTCCATGTATGAAATCAGCTAAAGTATGAAGCATTTGATAAATAGACACAAAAACTCTTATTTATCCTGAGCATGAGAGAAGAAGAAGTGAGACATTGCTGCTACATGTAGAACAGGAGCCCTTCTGGTTCAGAGTCTTTATTTTGATCATAGAAAATATGTCAGTCAGCAGGTCAAAAGCTTCAGTTTAAAATAAAAGACCAAAGACTAAATTAAAACCCCCAGAAAACTTCCACATCTTTAATCATAAGTACTGACTTAAATACAACAATTTTTTTCTGCCAAGTGAGCAAATTAAAAACATGCAGCCATCTATGTAAGCAGCTGAGTCTGGTTTAATCAGCAAACTAGTTTTTGTTGGTGGAAATGTCATTTTGATCCATCTGTAAATCAGTTTGGTGTGATATAATAAATGTTTCAACATGTAGAAATGACTTTTGTACCAAATGTAAATTACAGATTTAAAATTTTTTTTTTTAACAGATTAAAAAAAAAAAAAAGTTTATTCTTCCTGTACGTCGTCACTGGAATTCAGTTGTGGGTTTACCCTTAAAAAAGCAGTGTGATGATAAGGCAGTCAACCCTCAGACAACCAAGTGCTACTTGGTAGATTTGCCTCACCTTGTGGCCCAGTGACAGGTGGCTGCCGTACTTGTAGGCCATTCTTTGGATCTCCTTGTCATGTTTGGCAAGCTCCATCGCAGCTTCACAGCTCTTGGCTAGCAGTGCCCCGTGGGACAGGAACGCCTGCTCCTCCCACGCCGTCACGTCAACGCCATCGGTGATGCCGTCCTCCTGCAGAGCAAACGCAGGGAGACAGCGAGTGAGAGTGGGCCTGAGCTCTCTCTGCTTTTACTGGACAACTTCAGAATTTCCCACAGAGCACTTCACTGCTCCTCCATCAAAACAACCCATCCTTGTTCTTTGATTTTGTCAGCGTGAAATTGGTTGTGAATCAGTGAGTAACAGCACAGTTATTTTCCCACAAGTTCTTCAGTTAATTTAAAGGAAGCTGGAAACAGAAACAGGAGAAAAACTAATTTTGAGTTCTGAATCAGCAAAATTAAGTAAATCATTAAAAAATATATATAAAAATGAAACCAGGTTGAAACTAGACCCTCTTAGATAAGAAAAGTCAGGAGAATAGAGAATATAAATTGTAAATTCAGCACATAACCTGTAGATTTAGATGAGTTAGAGGAAAAAAAAAATTCTTATAAAAGGATGCTGGTGTTACTCTATGAAAAAAGACAATAATCTGAACCATTTTTCTCTGCTTCTCAGACCCCTTCCGATTTCCCTATCCTGCCTTTTAGGCCCACCTCTTCCTGCAGAAGATTCAGATATGCCAAAACTAAGTATACGCAATCACTTTGACTCCTGAAAAGTGATGTCATTTCCTTAAAGCAGCCAGGAAACATAGCTGTAGCTGGTATTGTGGTGGTTCGGGGAACCTATCCCAGCTGTCATAAGGCAAAAGGTGGGGTATATACCCATGACAGGTCGCCAGTCTATCATAGAGAAAAACATTTCATGTTCACATTCACAGCTGCAGCCCATTTAGAACCCCCACGCACACCTTTGGACTGTGGGTGGAACCATGGGTATTCAATGAGAACCCACACAGGTACAGGTGGGTGCAAGTTCTACACAGAAAGGCCCCAGCCGGCCAGTGGATTCAAACCTGGACCTTTGTGCTATAAAGCAAATATTAATGTGCACATATTCATCATTCACTCATAAACAAGTTGCTAAGTAGCCTCAGTATCAGTAGCATATTAGCACTTTATTAGTAATTATAAAGCATGCCCATACTCTACATAAACTAAGAAGGTTTTTCTCAATAACCTCCTAATTATTGCTCAAAGCTGCACATAGATTATGAGCTCAATGTTCTCTGCTCAGTATAGTCCTTATGATGTGGTAGTAAAATAAAGAGACGTTCTCATTTAAAAACATCTTAAACTGGAGCTCGGTGCAGCCCCTCAGTTCAACTTCTGTCTGAAACAAGAAGGTTTAGCTCCTTAATTAAGGTCATCCTCCCTTTAAAGCCAACTTTCTTCTAATTTGCTGCTCATTGTAACCAGAAGTCTTGAACGGCAGGTGGGTGGGACTGCTGTGCTCACAGCTGGAGCTGTGTGCCTGTGATAAAAATAGCAAGGATAGCTTCTCTTCTCTATGACATCATACAGACTCAGGAGTAGAAAAAAATGTGAATCCAGTGAGCAGGTGGTGAGCAAAGAAGTTTGTGTGGTCAAAAAAAGCTCTGTGCTTTAGTACACCATGGCATGGACCACAGTAACGGTCATTTCATTGGAAGTTCTCTCTCAAAGAGCTTAGGACGTTACAGCAGAGATCTGCACCGAGAGCTTCACCCTGTCAGTATTTACAGCCATACCACCCTGCGCATGCCTGATCTCATCTGATCTCAGAAGCTAAACAGGGTCTGGCCTCATTAGTGCTCGGATGGGAGACCACCTGGGAATACCAGGTGTTGTAAGCTCGTGGCTCTTGAACTGGAGCGTGTCGTCTATTAATCGGAAGATTGGTGGTTCGATCCCTCGCTCGTGCAGTCTGCGTGTCAAAGTACGCCAAGATGCATCCATCAGAGTGTCAGGCAAAGTGCTTAGGCATAGAGGAAAAAATACCTGGATGAGTGTGTGAAGAAAGTGTTCAGAGTGCTCAAGTAGAAAAGCGCCACGTAAGTACAGTCCATTTATCTTTGGGAACTGAGTTTCCTTCAAATGAAATCTGCTCAGTTATCGTAGCTGGAGACCCAGCGTTCATCACTAGTGAAATTTGGGGCAGTCAGAAATAGAAGATGCGACTTTGAGGTCTGCTGTGAAATTGCAGAGCGCACAGTGGAAGTGGCCTGAACTATACTTCCACCAAGACACCTGAAGATGGAATATGCGACTGGAAGCTGCCTGGAGATGCAGAGAAGAGGACCTTGAACAGGAGATCATCCAAATTTAAATCAGGTGTTTTATTTATTTATTGTGTTTTTTTTGTTTTTGATTTTTTTTAAAAAAGGTACAGTCCCAAAACCTTTGTATCATGTATAAAAGAGAAAATAGTAACAAGCTGAACAAGTCCATGTTGAGAGAAAGTTGGAAAGTACAGGAACAATAGATGTTTTACCGTAATATTGTCATAGTCCTCATAATAGACTCCTTGAACCAAATCGCCAATGGCACTGGACATCAATTCAACAACCTGTCAAAGAAAAAAGAAAGACAAAAAAGAAATATCTGAGATGTTAGTTTTAGATCAGGACCTCAAAGGTGCACATTTATGCTGATTTTACTTTATTTTACTGACTTCAAAATATAATAATCGACAGGAATTAAATTCAATAAATTGTGATACATGAGAAAGCCATCAAACATTAACAGGTGATTTAAATAGCACTCTGAAACTACTTTTTCCTGCCATCATTCATTAAGAATAGATTAAAACCCAATAAAATTCATCTTCCTGAGAGTTGTCAGTGCAAAAGTTTGCGACTGCCTCGTTTCTATCCAGTTCTTTTCAACCTGACCGTACACTTTTGGATGCGATCCTTCATCTGCTGTTCAAAAGTTAATTTCATTGAAATTTTCAGGTCAGATTCAATTTTATTAATATGACACCAAATCACAACAACAGTCACCTCAAGGAGATTTAGATTGCAAGGTAAAGACCATATAATAGTAGAGAGAAAGCCCCAACAATCAGATGAACCCCTGTGAGCAAACACTTGGCAACTGTGGGAAGGGCGATATTCCTTTAAACAGGAAGAGATCCCAGTCCCGCTTCATGTTAGCAGATAAACAGGGGCCAAACTAAAACAAAAAAATGTTTTCCTAAAAATGGTTTCTGCCCTTTTCAGTAATTCCTGTCACACTGATTTAAAAAAAAAATCACTTTTGATTTTAATTACCTGACTTTTATTTACATTTTTAATTACCAACTTGATGCTGCCAAACGTGGGTGTAAAGTCATAAGTGACAGGTCTGACTGACAGTTGGAGCCACAGAAAATATTGTGTATCTCTATTTGTGAATGTGAGGTAGAGTAGGAAGGCTGAGAGGAAATGTCGTGTTTACTTTGGGTGGCTGTAGCTCAGGAGGTAGAGCAGGTCACCTACTGATCGGAGGGTCAGCGTTTCGATTCCAGGCTGCATGCCAAAGTATCCTTGGGCAAATGAACCCCAAGTTGGTCTCCGATGCAAGTGTTGGAGTATGAAAGCACTTAGCTTAGTTACTGATAGAAGTGCTTGTGTGAATGGGTAAATGTAAACATGTTGTATAAGCACTTTGAGTGGTTAAAGTAGAAAAGTGCTTAACCATTACTGTGAGGTTAAGTGAAGTTTTCGGTCGTAAACTGGACTAACCAACATAAGAGAAAAGCTGGTCTTTTATACAGCCCTTGATGTAAATGCATTGACAGTGAACAGAGGAGAGTAGAGAAGAAATGTTCAGTCAAATGGGAAGTCCCCCAGCAGCCTGAGAGTATAACCTCATAACTAAGAGATAGTTCAGAGTGACCTGATCCAGCCCTAACTATAAACTTTATCAAAAAGGAAAGCAAAGGGGGGGGGTCTGTCTTCTGAACTGAAATTGGGAGCCGTTTCCACAGGAAAGAGGGCCTGAGAGCTGAAGGCTCTGCCTCCAATCCTACTTTTAGAAACTTTAGAAACCACAATTAAGGCTGCAGTCTTAGGAAAGTGCCCTGTTAGGATAATATGATACTACGAGGTCTGATGTCATCATTGGCTGATGTTACATTTTTTGTGAAACCATATACAACACAGACTAACGTTCCATCGAATAACCTTTAAGGCCTGAGGTGGCACATACTGTAGTTCTGGTCCAGATATCTGTCAACTGTTTGAAATGGCAAAATTAAATTTAATAATTGGACTACTTATTCCCATGTGTTTTTGTCTCATTCCTGTTTTGATAAATGAACATGCAAAACAAAAGGTTTAACAGAAACCCACACACACAGCAGTAACTAAGATAAGAAACAAAATGTGTTTCTTTTATAATTGTCTTCAATTGGTACCCCCCCCCACATGATCGAAACAGGATGTTTTTGATTTTCAGATGTTTTTATTTGTGTTTTTTGAGTTTCTTGGGAATAAGGAGAGAATTTGGCAACCGGTAATCGCTGCTTTGTGGTTCCACGCGACAGTGCCGACTCCCAGACTATTAGTGACCAGGAGATCTCCACCTAAAAGGTTGGCAGAGACCTTTTCTAAATATCTGCATATTGAATTGTATAAATTGATGGTCACTGGTGGTGAGACAGGAGGAAGGTGTAATTCGAGCCATTTCACACAGGGGTAAAAGTAGAAAAAAAGAGTTTAAAAAGAGTTTAAGAGAAAAAGTACAAAAGAATAAAAGAGTTGATAAAATAAGAGTATAAAGACAAAATAGGCAAGATGAGTCGGACGGTGAAAGTTCATGGCACGCTTGATCACCGGGCCGAATGAGTACCCTTCTCAGGGGGTTTTTAGGTTTAGAGGGCCTTTGGTCTTTCTGAAATCTAAAGCAGAACATTTGTCTTTACCTATATCCTATTTGAAAGTTGAGCAGCGTTTACAGTGACACGTCTGTTTACGGCTCCCGGTAGAAAAGTCGATAGGGTAAACACTTGTGGTCTTCGTGGTTCTTTTCATGAACCTTGATCTCAGAAAACCACAAAAGCAACTAAAACCCTTTAAAAGCCTTAAAAGATAAAAGAGTAAGGAATAAAGATACAGAGAAATAAAGAGAAAGAAAGGAGTTTTTTGTAATAAAAATAAAAATCCCTGCAGTTGGACTGACTGACGGACTGACAAAATGACTGATGACACTGGGTGTAGAAAAGGGGTTCCGATTAAAAAAAGAGGGTGAAAACTTCAAAAATATTCAGTAATGTAAAAATATTCCTGCATAAATTTCCAAGCACAGATATTAAGCTGAAAGCTTAAGTTTAAAGGAGAAATGTCTCCATTCCTAATTGAGGTCAAAGTTTGGGTCAGATACTTTGCTTGATTTACCCACCTGAAATCAGACGGTCAGAAAATTCATTAAGCAATCCCAAAATTAGGTCACTTGGGGAAAAAAGTTTATAACAATAATGAAAGAAACTGATGAATGCTCGAAGGTGTGCCTGTGTGCCTTTTGCGCGTGCATGTGAAAGGAGACCTCCGTGTGTGAGTTGTGAGTGTGAATCTGAATCTGAATACTCATGTGTGTGCGCATTTGTGTTTTCATGTGTGTGGATCTGAGAAACAGGACAAAAGGACAAAATATTTTGAGAATAATTACTTTGGAAAACTATGGTGTGTGTTGTTTAAAAAGGTATAGAGTGTAGAGAAATAGGAATTTTCCAGTGGTTCTATAAGTTGTTTTTCAGCTTTGGTGTGTGCGATATGTGTGTGTGTGGTGCAGGAGAGATAGACAGAGAGTTTGTGTGTGAATATGTGTCTGTGTGTGTGAATTTGACCTTGTTATGGACAGAAAAGACAGAATGTGTGCATGTGGATGAGACTTATAGCCTTAAGTTTTTTTTTTAACTTAATTTGGGCAGAGATGATGGTTGATGATCAGGCTATGCGGGTTAAAAGGTTCTCAGGATGAAGGTTTCGCTTATTGCTACGTACATTGAGAGATAAGCCGACCATAGATGGACAAAAGAGAAAAACAATAGAAAAATCACAGAAAAAAAGGAGTCAAGAGTTCATTGCTTTTAGTAGATTTAAAATAAATAAATAAATACATAGAAGCCAGTATAATAGCCTAATGCCCTGATCATCAATGAAATCATCAAAATAGAGATATTTTATGCAAATGAGATTAAAGTGTTGTTAAATTTCAAGAACGTTTCCATGAGAAACTCAGTTTAAGTGAGAGGAAAAAAAAAAGTTAGAACAAAGTGAATCTCGATGCAAAATAAAGTGACACACTTTGAGCTGCCCTATGCTACAAAACAAAACATTTCCTATTGCCCAAACTAGGATAAAATATGATTTACTGAGTTACACTTTTGTGCATTTACATGTTTTATTTGGTAGTTTTTTTTAAAGTTAAGAAAAGAAAAAAAAAAGAAGAGCAGTGATCATTTTGAATAAAGAATAAATTGATATTAGATCATTAAAGAAGAATTCAAATGGCTAATAATAAAAAAACTAGTATGCCCTTTAGATAAATAAGCTAAATTAAAGTAAATAATTGAGACATAAACAGACTTTATGTCTCAAAGGAGGGAGAAAAGTAAAGATTTAATTAATAAGGATTTCTCAGTTTGATCCTAACAGGAGCCTGAACAACACCAGTGGGGCTGCAGGAGACTGGACTCTGATCAGTGGATAATAAATAAAGAAACTCTGGTGCGGTACAAGGTGATTCAAGATCTCCTGAACAGACTGATCAGCTCCAAAGGCCCAAGAAAAGGCTCCTGGTTCCCCATGACGCTCAAGAAGAAGGCCAACATCTCACAAACAGGTGACCTGAGAGTTCTTGACCGATGACCTTTGTGTACAAGCCTGGGCCCAGGGAGAGGGTCAACAACAGGTGACCTCTCCGATGTGGGGGTCGATAACAACAGGTACGACCAGTCACAGGGTCTCAGTGAAGAACCAAAACACCCTTAGTGATCAAAGGTCAAAGAACTCGCAGGCAGAAACAATTGATTGCAATATTTCAATTTCAGTTATGCTATATTCAGTAGTATGACTCATAAGGATTTGCATACTCATCTATCATATATAAATTGGAGTTTATTAGGATTAGCCCACACCCCTGTGGGGTCCAGAATTTTCTGGTTTCAGGAGAAAAATTTGTTAAATGCTTTGTCCAACACAAACGATTGTTTTCTCTTCTAAATTCCCATAAGGCCTAAAGGGGGACACGCCCTGAATTCAGTTAGACGAGCACAGACAACAACTGTGCTGTGAGCTCGATGCTAAAAGGTCGACAAAGGAGGGTTGTGAGTATGACCTATGACCCTAAAAATATCTAGATTTTGACTAAAGAGTTAGTCCAAAATATATTGACTATTTTGAACCCTAAGCTGAATGAAAGGGTATGGCATGTAGTTCTGGTCCAGATATCTGTCAACTGTTTGAAATGGCAAATTAAATTTAATAATTGGACTCCTTATTCCCATGTGTTTTTGTCTCATTTTGATAAACGAACATGCAAAACAAAAGGTTTAACAGAAACCCACACACACAGCAGTAACTAAGATAAGAAACAATGTGTGTGTCTTTTATAATTTTCTTCACAGACCTCGCAGTCATTTTCCCCCTTAGAGGTCCTGACTTAATTTACGTAGCAACCATTAACAGAGACTTTGAAATTCAGATCCCAGCTTGAGAAATGAAGGGAAAAAAACCAAAACACATTCACTCCTTCAGCACTCAGAACCCTGCAGAATACAAGCTCTGGGAGCCATCACGACTACACCATGCTGATAAACGTGAGAGAGAGGTCGGCACTTCATCTAGCGCTCCTGAGAAAAGAACACAAATGGAAAAAAGGTATGTCCCAGGAAGAAATGAACACTGAGGCTATACTGAATGCTATAACCTCACTAGGACAGAAAGTAGATGACTGCATGGAAGAAGTGGGCATTCAAATGAAGCAACACAGTGCTGTGTTAGCGGCTATCACTCAGTAAGTACAGGTCAACTCAAAGTAGCTTAAAGAGTGTAAGAAGAAAATAGGCATGGAGAAACAAGTGGATACCTTCACCAAAGAAAATGCTTTTGAAAGAAGGAGTCCTAAGCAGTGAAAGACACAAAAGACAGTGCTGCCTACGCATAAAAGGAAAAACCTGCTGAGAACATCCGAGCAGAAGTTGTGGAGCTCCTGTGCAAAATTGCACCCGACTGTGACAGCGACAAAGATGAAGGAAGTTGATGTGGTCCAGAGAGTTGGTCGTAAAATACAAGGCAGAAACCGACTCAGTCTGTTTGTGAGACAAGCATTGAGAGATGACATCTGGAGGAGAACTAGAACTTCTCCAGTGTGCAAAGAAGGAATTCACTTCTCTGAAGATTTGACCCCAGATGACTGGAAAATGAAACAAGCACTGTTGCCAAGAGTCGAAAAGCGAGCAAAGGCAAAGCGGCAGGCTTCAGGGGCCCTTACGGTTTCATCGAAGGCAGAGGCATTATGGAGAACCCTCCAGCTGGGGACTGAGATGCAGCATAAATAGTTACAGAAAGGTTGTGGACAGTTCTGTTAAGGGGGCCTCTACCTCAAGGCTTTTTCCCACTCTCCTAACCTACCTGTACGTGTTCATGTGTTCCATTTTTCAGTTAGAAACAAATCTTATTTCTTTTAACACAAGGGGACTTAAAGACTCACTTAAAAGGAGTGCAGCTTTTCTGTTTTGTAAAGGACAAGCTCATTGCACCTATTTACAAGAAACCCATTCTGATGCATCTGATGTGAAGTTTGATCACAACAATGGGGAGACAAAATTCTCTTTAGTTATGGTACAAATCGTTCGGCTGGAGTTGCCACCTGTTTTTACAGATGTCAGGGTAAAATTTTGAGTATAAAAGCAGATGAAAACAGACATTGGGTAGCTTATGTTTTGGAAGTGGATCATGTTCTAATAATCTTGCTAAACATTTATAGGTATCATAACAATCAACACAAGAATTTTTTGTTTGTTTTTTCACACACGTAGGATAACAATGGTCATCACAGAGTTAACTGCTAATTTCCCTACGGACCATATTATAGTGGGAGGGGATTTCAATTTGGCTCCAGATGAATGGATGGATCGATCGATGGCCTTCTCTGCTGTTAGGAGAAACTAGAAACCCTATTCATGAAGAATTTTTTTAAATATGAATTTGACTGATGTTTGGAGAATGCTACACAATGACGTTAAACAATTCACCTGGCACAAACCTAACTGTCAAAGCAGATCACATATAGATTATTGGCTGGTAACTGGTGCAGTCCTGGATTATAGAAACAAGGATAGCAAATTGTCCTTTAAGTGATCACTGCATTATCAATTTAAAAAAAAACAAAAAAACAAACAAAATAGTAGTAAACCTAATAATTATTGGAAATTTAATTCAAAGCTTCTTAAAAATTTAGAATTTTGTCATTTTATTAATGATCTCATCCTAAACATAGCAAACAACAACACTATTGAAACACCAATTCTTAAATGGGAATACTATAAATACAGCATTAGAAAGCATTCAATTAGATTTGGACAAGATTTAAATGGAAAAATGAAAGCAGAAGAAACAATGGTGGTCAAAGAGCTTATGTCACTTTACAGTAAATTAAGCTGGAGTGATGAGGATAAAGGACCTATAATGTATAATTACAGTTTAAACTCAACAAGATATACATGAATAGGGCAAAAGGTGCTTACATAAGGTCCAGATTCAGGTGATCCAAAAAGGTGGAGAGAACAGTGCCTTTTTGCACTTAGAAAAACAGACAAGAAAATAATGCAGTTAATAGTCTTATGATTGATGGAGTAGACTGTTCAGAGCTGAAACAAATAACAGATGAAGTAGTTAATTTCTACAGCAATCTTTACAAATGGTCACATACAGAACAAGAGACTTCAGTCTTTGACAAAGCAAGGAATCTGATTCCTATTATTAAGGAAAATTTTATGAAAATTTGTGATGAAAAGCTAAGAATCTCTGAATTTGATTGTTCAATAAATAAGATGACGTGTGTTTGCGCCCCTGGCCGGATGGATTAACGAGTAATTTCTATAAACATTTCTGGGAGGATTTAAAACTCTTGTTTCAGGCTATAGAAGAACGTGTCACCAGGAAGGAACTTATGGAAACAATGAAACAAGTTATAATTAAATTAATCCCAAAACCTGGAAAAGATGAGGGAAAAAAAATGTAATTTAAGACCTATTACACTTTTGAATACAGATTACAAAATCCTCAACAGTTTAGGCAAGAAGATTAAAAACTGGTTTACCTAATCTTATTAGTCAAACACAAGCTGGCTTTCTAAAAGGCAGATCCATCCATAACATCCACCTGGTTCAGGACCTTATCAATTAGTCATATAATTGAAGATGATTGTTTTGTTGTTGCTAGATTTTCATGAAGCGTTTGATTCTGTGGAACATCCGTTTATTGTGAGAACATTGAGACATTTTGGTTTTGGCTATAGGTTTATTGAGATGATCACTATGCTATCCATCAATATAAACAGCTCTGCATCTCTGATGGCACATGTCCTAGATTTACAGGAGAAAGAGGAATTAGACAGGGCTGTAGTATTTCACCTCTTATTTATTATGGCTACAGAACTACTAGCAATAACTAAAAACTACTAATACTGAAGGGTTAGAAATAAATAGCCATAAAATAATCATAAGTCAATTTGCAGATAACACTCTTCTTAAAGAACAAAGGGCAAATTTCGTTGGTTTTAAATGAATTAAGAGTTGTTTTCTCAAGCCTCTGGGCTGCAGTTGAATATAAATAAATGCGAAATTATGAGTATTCATCACGGTATGGAATCATCAATTTCCGATATACCAGTTTCAAAAGAGATACAGTATCTAGGAATCGGGATTACTAAATGTATAGATACTAGTGAAAAAAAATATACAAGATAATATTGATAAATGCAGTAAGATTCTGAATAATTGGCTTCAAAGGGACGTAATGCTGCTTTTGTTAACAATGTTCTACCAAACTGAATCCCTACCCAGGCTTATATATGCTGCATATTCTTTAGCTGTCCCTCCAAGACTCAAAAGAGATTAACACAATCAGAATCAGATTTTTAAATGTTAAAAGCAGAAATAAGCTGCTTGTAGTTGTAAAGGTGTGTGTGTGTGTGTGTGTGTGTGTGTGTGTGTGTGTGTGTGTGTGTGTGTGTCAGCAACCTCCCTGACTTAGAAAAGGTGAGGTCAGTAAAAAAGGCCAGACTTATCCTAGCAGACCCAGACCACCCACTGCACAACAATACAATTACAATACAATACAATTACAATATTATAAAACAACATTTGAAATGTCATTGGTGGAATTCATGTTTAAAATTAATTAAAGTTCTCCCTGATTTCCCTAAAAGGAACTCAGCTCTGGCTCCTCTCACCTGCTGGGGCAGCCAATTAGAAACAAATTAGCTTAAAGAAGGAGACTCTAAAATAGCTTGTTCCAGAAAGAGGATAAACTAAGGGGCTGCTCCAAGGCCCAGTATCAGATAAATTAGGATTATTTTGACTGTGAGACCTTGCCCCACATTATTGTATTAAGGTCACCTGAAGTCAGGTGTGATTCGGGGTTGAGGCACTTGGCAAGGGTCCTCAAGACTGCATTGTAGGTGGCTGACAGCGGCATAAGCCACCACCTCTGTTTAGTGATGGGAAAAACGAGGCTTTGTGAAACACTGAAGCGTTCGAGGCATTTGTCCCGGAAATGTATCGAAGCTTCGAAACAATCTGAAACCCGTCTGCACAGTGACACCTGCTGGCCAATGTGGTTATTGCCACGTCTTGGTAATGCTGCGTGATGAAACAATGACACAGACGCGCCCTGCACATATCCAAACAAAGCTCCTGATCATACCTGAGTATCAATTATGATCAGCACATGTTTTGGAGAAAAAAGGACTGTTAAAGACGGCGAGCTGCAGTGAACAGAGCGCTTCAACAAACACTATTTTCTCTCTTGTTAACTTTCGTGAAGCTGTTTCAGCCGCTTAGTAATTCAGTGGAACACACAATAAACCAATTTATAAAATATAAAAAACTGAGAAAAGATGCTGTATTTATTGTGGGCTCAGTCGGCTTTGTTTCTTGCCAGCCCTGGAAAAAATAAATAAAAGTTTGGATGTTTTTGGTTGACTTTTAGGCTTTCTTGGGGTTCGTGTCGTCAGGTTTTTACACTGTTAAGCAAAGCTAGAAGCTGGTGTAGCCTTTGGCTTTATTTTCTATTCATTTTAAAATAAATGCTAAAGAAAAACTCAAAATCTTTTCCTTTAAAATAAAGGTTAAAATAAAGTTTTCATGGGCTCATTCTGGTCAGTCTCATCAGTCATTTTCACATCTTCACACTGACCAGTACAAACACTGAGAGATATTTATACCAATATGGTAATGAAAAACTTAAATTCCGATGTCACCAGTAAGTTATTGCAGTGCGATCTCAGTTTAATTTGGTTCATCGCTTCTGCAGCGATCGTGGTGACCAACATGACTGAGGACACTGAGCGGAGGGTGGGTGCAGGTAAGTTGGTAAGAGGGAGTTCCTCTAAAATGTCTCTGAAAATAAATAGAAGACATTCGGTGTGAAGAAACAAATGGAGGATTGAGTATTTTCAGCGCTCACAGTCAGCTGTCCCAGCGTGTGAGTTTGTTTCACGTTTGCACCGAAAGAAATGCTTCTGCTGTTTGTAAATGGATCGCCTATATCGTTCTTCACAGTCCACAGAAACAATGAGTTATACGTGCGTGTGTCTGCTTGTATTAAATAGAAGCGTTGGTATAAAAACACATAATTCAGTAATTACAAGGCCCAGCTAAAAAAAGAAAAGAAAAAAAGACAGGTTCATTAATTGAAAAAAAAGAAGAAAAACAAATGAATCGTGACGCCTTGTCCGCCTGGAAACAGCAGGAGTGAAACTCACCGAAGCCTCGCTTAGCCACGGTCACGTGATGTAGGTGTTTTGAAGCAGGTTTCTGAGCAGTGTTTCGAAACACCTGCGCTTCAGAAGCTCGATACAGTGTCGAAACTTCAGTGTCGAGCTTCCCATCCCTACCTCTGTTCAGCAATCGTTCACAGTGGACATAGATGGGCTCTTCTCCTCTGTGATCTCTTCCCAGGCACACATGATTAACATGTTGACCCAGCTGATCCGATGCCAAGTGTAACCAGATTACTGTTAAGTGAAAAAAAAAAAGTCTTATTTTCCTCCTTATAATGACAATCAGTGGAGCTGAATATTTCATGAGTCGGACTTTCCCTTTAAGTGATTTATGCAACAACATCTCCAGGCATCGCTACCTCAGTCAGCACCATGGACAGCGACCCCGCCAGTTCTTCGCGCACCACCGCCGCCGCCTGCGCACCCAGAGGGCCCCGGGGGCCAGGGCATGCTCCTACTTTAACGACGACCAGGTAATACTGCAAATCTCCCATCATGTTACTGCGGCACTGACAGCTAAACCGTAGAAAGCGGAATGCGGGATTTCCTGTAGAAACACCCCGGCTTATTGTTTTTCTTTCCTTAACCCACATCTCAGCCAGCAAGAGGATAAAGATGCTCTTATTTTGGCTTTCACCGATCAACGCGTCCTCTCTAAATGCCTCTAAACGATAGCAGATGTGACAAGTCTCTTTTGAGGGACTGTTGAGTACAATGGTTGCCACTAATGTATGTTGGTGTGCACTAGTTTGTGAAGCGGAGGGTTACGCTCTGTATAAGTTAATAAAGGCGGCGCGTCTCTGTCTCTGTGTGTGCGTGTGTTCCGGCCAGAGCAGGGCGGTGTGGCTACCAGTAAACAAAAGAATGATGTTTCCCGCTTCGTGTGTACTTGATGAGTGAGTTAGTACTTCTGTGAAGATGTCTACACAAGCTATAGATGCTCAGGGAGAGCCAAGAGCCTCTCGTGTGAATGAGAGACCCGCTGCAGAAGAGTCAACAGGGACGCTGCGGAGAGAAGGTGGTGAAATTTCTCCTCCTCCACGCCCTATCTTTACTACCAGTAGCTGCTCAGCACCATGTCTCCTCCAGCATCGGCTGCGACAGCGAGTGAAAACAGCACCGCTACTGTTTTCGAAGAGGACACCAGAGAGGAGGTAGAATTTTCTGGCATCCTTTTTGGCACAGCAAATGCCTTTTGTTACGGTCTGTTTGTCGGAGCTTGTCGCAGAGCTTTATTATGTCCATGTGCGTGCTGTGCAGGCTGCAAAACGCTGCAGGTGGATAATCTGACGGGAATTGGGTGTTACAGACATGTAATTGTTCTACAGTTTGATATAAAGGGGAATTTCTATAATCTTGTAGCATGCACTGATTGTTTTAGAGGAAAATTGCAGGAGATGTTATTGGGACTCAGTCAGTGAGCGTTACCTGTTTTTCACCTCCCATGTCCTGCAGCGGGCCTGTAAAGCTGACCATGGCTGGAATATCTTCAGTTATTCTTTGCAATGCAATGTCTTATCAATGTGTGCATGACCCTTCTGGTCACATTTTTATGCAAAACATCCACAGATGTTACAGCGATCAGTCCGCAAAGATACAGGTGCTTGTTTGCAGCTGACCTGTTAACATCCACCAGTTTGTCAGGGCTTTGTTTAGGGTTAGTTATCTTAGCATTGTGAATTAAGGAATTTTTTACTTAATGCAATAGCTACATAGGAATAATGGTAAGGACAAATTCCTTTCTGAGTCTTTTATTTTATTTATTTAGTTGCACATTTGTCACACTTAAATGTTTCAGATCATCAATCAAATTTTAATATTAGACATAGATAACCTGAGTAAATTCAAAATGTCCTTTTTAAATGATGATTTTATTTAAGAGAAGAATAATTCAATCAAGCATCTGCAATAATTGGCAATGAGTCTTTCACATCACTGTGGAGGAACTGTGGCCCACTCTGCTTTGCAGAATTGTGTCAGTTCAGCCATATTGGAGGGTTTCCCAGCATGAACCAACTATTTAAGGGGAATCCAAAGCATCTCAATCAGATTAAATTCCAGACCTTGAGTAGGCCACGCCAAAACCTTAATTTAACTTTTTTGAGCCATTCAGAGGTGGGCTTCCTGGTGTGTTACAGATCATTGTCCTGCTGCAAGTGTGCGTGACATGGCATAAACTGATAGCTGGAGGTTCTCCTTCAGGATTTTCTGGTAGAGCAGAGTTCATGGTTTTATCAGTTACAGCAAGTCGTCCTGAAGCACCAAAGCAGCCCCAGACCATCACACTACCACCACCATATCTGACTGTTGGGCTGATGTTCCTTTTATGAAATATTGTGTTAGGTTTATGTCAGATGTAACCGGGCTCAAACCTGCCAAAAAGTTCAGCTTTTGTCTCATCAGTCCACAGAACATTTCCCCAAAAGTCTTGGGGATCATGGAGATGTTTTTTTAACCAAGCGTGAGAGAAGGCTTTGTGTTGTTTTTAGTCAGCAGTGGTTTTCTCCTTGGAACTCTCCCATGTCTCTTTCTTATTGTTGAATCATGTACTCTGACCTTAACTGAGCC
The DNA here is from genome assembly GCA_024447675.2 of Pterophyllum scalare. Lineage (NCBI taxonomy): Eukaryota > Metazoa > Chordata > Actinopteri > Cichliformes > Cichlidae > Pterophyllum > Pterophyllum scalare. The sequence goes on from JAMQGT020013394.1 coordinate 109,798, forward strand.
AAGTGAGGCCTGCAGTTCTTTAGATGTTGTTCTGTGTTCTTCCATGACCTCCTGGATGAGTTGCTGATGAGCTCTTGGAGCTTTTGGCAGACTGGCTGCTTCTAGGAAGGTTCACCACTGTTATAATGTAGTGTTGCAGTACTCGAGATCGGTCTTGATCTCGAGACCGCTTTTTGATGGTTTCGGTCTTGTCATGGATTTAGACATTGAGGACTCTGGATTTTTTTTCAAGACCAGTCAAGACCGCAACTGTGGAAATATCACTAAATTGCCAGAATATTGCCCAATTTATTTGTCAACATCCTTGCTTTTATTGGATGTAAAACACACTGATTCAAATCCAAAAAAGATTGCGCTCCTCTGCCCTCTCCCAGGAGCGTGGCCCACAGACCCAGGCTTGGTCGCTGCTATCATTGCCATTTGGCCTGTATGATTTCAATGCAGATTGCAATCTACCACAGAGCACAGGCAGTTTCCTTCACAGTGTGCATGTTTGATCTCACTACGGTTGTGCCTGTGCTTGATTTCACGATTTCATTTGTTCTTGAGTGATGATTTTGTACACTTTATTTACGAAAAAAAATCCAGGTATCAATGTATGGAGAAAATTGTTTTGCTAATGTTCTATTGTTTCAGAACAATAACTTTTATTTTGATAAAGTATTTTATATAAATTTTGCCCAATTTTATCCTGGGTTTTAACCAATTAATGATCCAAAGTTGAAATTCACAAATCAGTTCAACTTCATGAAAATTCTTCATAATTATTAAAACGCATCGCTATCAGTATCGGCAATACTGGCCTTGTATTTACTTGGATACCAAATCTTGCAGTGTTACACACCACTACATTGAGCAGCACATACACAAGGAGTGATTGACAATGCTAAGACCCACCTCCTGGCTCTGATTGGTTGGTTTTGATCTGGAGCAGTTCAGGTAGGAGTTGGAGGAGCTTGATTTTTTTTTTTCACAGATTAGAGACACAGATGTCTCATACTGTCATGGCATAGTGACATTTTTAACAAAGATGTAAACAAACAGATTTTTTTCTAAAAAGATTTTTATAAAAGTTACATACTGCAGCTTTAATCTTCTAAACATTTCACAAGATAGTGTATATTTATATTGTGCTTATATACATATTAAAAATTAGCATATAATTGATTGGTGTTTTTATATGTTTTAGTTTCACACTTTTCTGCGTCTTCAATTAACCTGTTGACAAACTGACAAAATCTTCAGTCTTGAAGTTAGAAAAGAATTTAGCTGTCTGTTCAGAGATATATATACAGCACATTCTTCTGAAAGCAGCATTATTACGATGCAGTTCAGAGTTTTGGAGCATTTTAGTTACAGGTCAGACACATTGAGAGGGAGCTTTTCAGGACCGTGGTCTGGTGGTGGTGGTCAGACAGCCTCAGTAAATCTGTGGTGATGAACTACAGCTGCAAGTTAACAAAGGCGAGTTAGTTTGTGTTGAAGAGCAGGCTCGATAATTTGAGACACCAGCAGTGTTTTAGCTGCAGGCTGATGGCTAACAGTAACCTAGCAGAGTGAGTGACGGTCAGTGTAGCTGTTGGTTTGCCTCTGGGGCTGCATATGGATGAAAAAACTGTTTTAATTTGAGATGATTGATAAAGGGGGAAAAAAAGAATTTGTAAGGAATTCCTGTGTAGTGTATAATGTGTGTTTGTGTAGCTGGTTTTTCTGTTTATCCTAATTTGAAAATAATTTCATTGCAGAGAATCACTGCAGGTCCCATAAGATGTGTCATGGACCGCTGTGTGGCAGGCAAATCCCCAAAGCAGGACCCTGGACTCGGAATAATTCAAAAACTCAGCTTTTATTTGCTGGTAAACACGGAGGTGGAACTGGCAGGACAGCAGTAAAAACTTGGAAACAGGAAAACACACAGCACTGAGACCAGCACGAGGACACAACAACAAGCATGGGAAAACACAGGACTTAAATACACAAGGGCTGATGAGGGAAGCAGAGACATCTGGGAAACACAGGTGAACAACATAACACTAACGACACAAGGACACACACACAGGTCAAAGGTCAGAGCAACTAAGAATGCTGGGTCAGAGGACCCAGGACCATGACAAGATGTAAGATCTAGTGTATCTCTTAATAATTTAGAAGAAAATTTTTTTAACATGAAACCGGTACATAGAAGTTTTAGGAGTGAACAGAAAGTTAATTGTTAATTGTGTGTGTCCCATTTTTATCTGTGGCATTTCAGCTGATGATTGTTATAGAGTTGAACTGTGAGAAGGGATTTTCTATATTTTTTGTATTGATAACAATGTGAAAAGCAGTGTACAGGTGCTGGTCATAAAATTAGAATGTCATGAAAAAGTTGATTTATTTCAGTAATTCCATTCAAAAAGTGAAACTATAATGAAAACCCCAAATTCAGTATCTCTGAAAATTAGAATATTACTTCAGACCAATACAAAAAAAGGATTTTTAGAAATGTTGGCCAACTGAAAAGTATGAACATGAAAAGTATGAGCATGTGCAGCACTCACTACTTAGTTGGGGCTCCTTTTGCCTGGATTACTGCAGCAATGCAGCGTGGCACGGAGTCCATCAGTCTGTGGCACTGTTCAGGTGTTATGAGAGCCCAGGTTGCTCTGATAGTGGCCTTCAGCTCTTCTGAATTGTTGGCTCTGGCATATCGCATCATCCTCTTCACAATAGCCCATAGATTTTCTATGGGGTTAAGGTCAGGTGAGTTTGCTGGCCAATGAAGAACAGGGATACCATGGTCCTTAAAGCAGGTACTGGTAGCTTTGGCACTGTGTGCAGGTGCCAAGTCCTGTTGGAAAATGAAATCTGCATCTCCATAAAGTTGGTCAGCAGCAGGAAGCATGAAGCGCTCTAAAACTTCCTGGTAGATGGCTGTGTTGACCTTGGACCTCAGAAAACACAGTGGACCAACAGCAGCAGATGACATGGCACCCCAAACCATCACTGACTGTGGAAACTTTACACTGGACCTCAAGCAGGGTGAATTCTGTGCCTCTCCTCTCTTCCTCCAGACTCTGGGACCTTGATTTCCAAAGGAAATGCGAAATTGACTTTGATCAGAGAATATAACTTTGGCGCACTCAGCAGCAGTCCAGTCCTTTTTGTCTTTAGCCCAGGCGAGACGCTTCTGACGCCGTCTCTTGTTCAAGAGTGTCTTGACACGAGGACTGCGACAGCTGAAACCCATGTCTGCATACGTCTGTGCGTGATGGTTCTTGAAGCACTGACTCCAGCTGCAGTCCACTCTTTGTGAATCTCCCCCACAGTTTTGAATGGCTTTTGTTCCACAGTCCTCTGCAGGGTGTGGTTATCCCTATTGCTTGTACACTTTTTACTACCACATCTTTACCTTCCCTTCGCCTCTCTATTAATGTGCTTGGACACAGAGCTCTGTGAACAGCCAGCCTCTTTAGCAATGACCTTTTGTGTCTTGCCCTCCTTGTGCAAGGTGTCAAAGGTCATCTTTTGGACAACTGTCAAGTCAGCAATTTTCCCTGTGATTGTGTAGCCTACAGAACTAGACTGAGAGACCATTTAAAGGCCTTTGCAGGTGTTTTGAGTTAATTAGCTGATTAGAGAGTGGCACCAGGTGTCTTCAATATTGAACCTTTTCTGAGATACTGAATTTGGGCTTTTCATTAGTTGTCAAAATTAAAAGAAATAAACATTTGAAATATATCAGTCTGTGTGTAATGAATGAATTTAATATAAAAGTTTCACTTTTTGAAGGGAATTACTGAAATAAATCAACTTTTTCATGACATTCTCATTTTATGACCAGCACCTGTATGTGTCTGTGTTTCCAAACACTGTCATTGAGCCCTGTTGTTGTTCAGTGTCTTTGATAGGATTTGTTGACATGAATACAGAAACCACCAGCCCTGTGACCTCAGGATAGAGGAAGCCAACTGTATAACTGTCAGTAACTGGAGCTCACTTTCAATGTTTTTACCTTAATGAAAATGTAAAACAGATTGAAATGTTGATTTATACGGTAACACAAATCTATTGTTAGCACCAGGTTGGTGCTATTTTGTGTTTCATTGCCTAATAAATGGAGTTTTTCACAGAACCAAAGTAGTGTGGTTTGAATTTACTTAACTACACTGTGTGGAAATTGTTGACATAATTTGTTTTAGTAAGTCCAATGAATCCACTGGTTGTCGTACTCATTTAAATTTGTTAAGTTGAAACTACAAGTATAGTTTAGTTTCTGACTAAATGTAGCTGAGCGAGTTAAGCAATGAAATATTTTTATGTTGGTGTTAATTAACAAAGTTACATAAAGCAGACGAAAATGTATTTTGTTGAATTTATGTTGGCCTATTTAGTTAGCTGAATGTTGACTTCTTAATTAAATTCAAGTTGACTGGATATAGTTGGAATTACCAAAAACAGTTAAGTTGGTCACACATAAGTCAGTTATTTTCATTTTAATAATATACTGCTCAAAACACATTTAAGGAGCACCTTTTAATCAGAGTACAGCATCAAGTTAATTAAACTTCTGGGATATTGATCTGGCCAGGTAAGTAGCAGAGGGGGTTGTTAATCTGTTTCAGCAGCTTTAGTGTTAAAGAAATTAACAGGTGCACTAGAGGGGCAACAATTGGACCCCCCCCCTCCCCAACAGGAATGGTTTTACAGGTGGAGGCTACTGTTTTTTCCCACCTCATCTTTTCTGACTGATTTTTCACTAGTTTTGTGTTTGGTTAGGGTCAGTGTCACTGCTGATATGGCACATCAGTTTTTGCCATTGCTTGCAGGTTTGCTATGTCTTCAAGCACAGTCTCAAGAGCATGGAGGAGATGGGCAGTTACTCTAGGAGAGCTGAGCAGGGCCATACAAGGTCATTAACCCATCAGCAGGACCCACATTTGTTCCTTTGTGCAGGGAGGAACAGAATGAGCACTGCTGGAGACCCACAAAATGACATGGTGTGAATTTGTCTGACCAAACAATCAGAAACACACTTCATGAGGGTGGCCTGAAGGCCTGACATCCACTATGGCACCTGCGCTCACTGCGTGGCATCTTGGAGCCTGATTGGCATTTGCTGTAGAAGACCAGAATTGGCACATCCACCACTGGCACCCTGTGTTTTTCACAGATGAAAGCAGGTTCACACTGTACATATGATGCAGTTTGGTGGTGGATCAGTGATGGTCTGGGGAGGCATATCCATGAAGGTATGCACAGACCTCTACAGGCTGGGCAACAACACCCTGACTGCCATTAGGTATTGGGCTGAAATCCTTGGACCCATTGTCAGACCCTACACTGGTACAGTGGGTCCTGGGTTCCTCCTGGTGCACGGCAATGTCCGGCCTCATGTGGTGAGAGCATGCAGGCAGTTCCTGGAGATGAAGGAATTGATATCACTGACAGGCCCCCCATGCTCGCCTGACCTAAATCTAATACAATTCCTCTGGGACATTATGTTTCATTCCATCTAACACCAGCTCAGTGATGCCTTGGTCCACATCTGGAAGGAGATCCAACAGGACACTATCCATCGTCTCATGAGGAGCATGCTCTGATGTTGTCAGGCATGCATACAATGCATCCATGTGGGGGCCATACAAATTTCTGAGCAAAATTTCAGCAAAATGGACTAGCCATCATTTTTTTTTCACTTTGACTTTTGGAGTGTCTTTGAATTCAAGCCTCTGTAGGTTGATCATTTTAGTTTCCACCAAGCAATGTGGCATCTTTTTGTTTGTGACACATTACACAGTCCATATCAAAATAGATATCCAGCATGATCTCTGTTCCCATTGAACTCTGATGTGTTTTCATTTAAATATTTTGAGCTGTGTATTAGTAAATTGCATCTAAGCTGACTGAGTTTCGTGGAAATTGTTGACATAACATTATTAGGTAAATCCAAAGAATTATTTTTTTGAGTGTAGGTGGAAAACGGCATTTTCATTTTTTAAAAGGGAATTGGACCATGCTGAAAGTGTCAGTAAGGTTTAAAAAGATTGCCTAATAGCTAGAATGGATGCATTGTGTCTTTCCAACATTGAGGTGACCCAGAAAGCTGAATAGATTAGAAGGGCCCTCACGGCAAGACCCAGACCTACTGTAAGTAGGCATTTGGTACTGGGAAACCACGAACCAGTGTTAGGAGGGGGTTCTGCAACAGGATTCATCGTTTCTTCAGAGACAGCAAATATCTCTTCCTCCTGGAGCAAACTCAGCTGATCCTTAGGATCTTGGTTTATCTGTCTCCTAATTTCTCTGTCTTTCATCAGATCATCTACCTCGTTGTGGTTGTGTTCAATTATCCTGTTTAGGTGTTTTATTCCATCTTCATTCTTTGATATTCAGCCTCTCCCATTTGGTGTTTGAGATCTTCCACAGTCTGCCTAAGCTCTAAAGCCTTTTTCTTTAGATTGTCTCTGTAGCTCTCCACCTGGATCAGCTCAGCAACAACGAGGTTCTTTTGATCAAAGAGAAAATCATCTTTTTCCTGAAGATCATGCAGGTTCATCTGAACTGTTTTAATCTCTGCCTCCAGTTTTGCAGTCAGAAATGCCACATTGGCCTCTTTGTCACATGCAGTTTCATCCACCCACCAATCAAGATCATTTATTTTTTCTTTCAAATGTCTAATCTCCTCATGTTTTTTCTGAGTAAGGCTTTGGAGATGAGTTCAGCAGTGAGACTCTCGTTTTTTTGAGTGAAGATTTTCTCATCTTCCTCAAGAATGCAAATCTGTGCCAACAAATTTTCATTCTCTGCTTCATTTTGTCTTAACAGTTTCAAGCCCAGTCACCTTATCCCTGATGGCCTTATTCTACTTGACACGCCTCACTGTCCTTTAGTTTCTGAAATATCTCAACTGGAAAATCCAAATCTTTCTTGCTCTGCTCCACAGGTGCAATGTTTAACTGGCTGTCAGCAGCAGTTGCACAAATCTCATCCTCAGCCTGAAGTTCCACAGGCTCAGTTATTTCTCTCCTCACTGAATGTACAGTTATCCAGTTCAGGTGTTTTATTCCATCATCGCCTTGTTTTGTGTACATACAGCCTTCATACTGCGCCCGTTCGTACGCTTTGGCATCGCCCGGGACCCCCAAGTGTCATAAAGGGGTTGAACCTGAGATGGTGAACTCAAATGCAGATCCCAACCAAGAAACCAAGACAGGAATAATATTGCTCAAACATTTATTTCTTGGTGGATTACTCTGAGAAGGGAGAAGAGGAAAGTCTTAGTCTCATAAATGTCTATACAAAGGGCCCTCCATCCTTGAGAGACAATAGAGACCTTACTTGGTTCTAAGAGACTGATTCCGAGGGGGGGAGATATGGAAGAAAAGAGGTCCAGATTAATTGCCAAGTCTTAGAGTGAGTAAGTGGGAGAGTGAGCAGGCAGTCCCCTTCTTTGCAACAGGTGGAAGGATGCAGACTAAGAGGTCAAAAAGCAAAATGTTAGCACACACATACAGATTGCATTGGCAGCATGCAGAGCTGACCCTAATTACCACTCTAAGGAGGCAGATAATCTGGCAGAGACTGGATGGTGGAGCTGGTCCTGAAATACCACAGCTGACGAGGCTTGATGTAACACAGGTGCTCAGCTGGTGGAAGACTCCAGGCTCCACCTAGAAGGGTGGGGATCCAATTCAACCTCCTGATCCCAAGTGACAGGGAAGCCAGCAACTAACAGACCATGACACCAAGAGGACCTGGCTGCTGGTTTGTACCGTAAGTCACATGACTTTAAGAGCAGAAGTTGGTCCGTTTGTGTCTTCTTTTAGGACAGTCAATAGTTACTTTCCTTACTGAGGCGACAGTGGTGTCAATTTAGAACACATTAACGTATCAATATAAGGACCACACAAGATATGTAATATTTTACACAGTTATTGATTAAATATTGACACATTTTGATTAAAAATGTGTTAATTCTTTTCCTAGGAATTAGGATTTTAAATACGCCAACACCAAACTGTACGAAAAGTTCATATTTATTGTACAATTTTAATAACCTGAACAAAACATTTCATTTGAATTTTTAAATACATAAAATCATCTGTTTGAAAGGAAAAATCATCCTTCTAAAATTCCCAACATAAATAACCATAACAAAATACACTTGTATATTACATGTGAATTTTTTTCAGCCAATTGTTTTTTCCAGCCACTGAATGTCCCTGAAATAATAATAAACATGTATAGGAAGTAATTATTTTATGAAATGTGATCCAAACTGACATTTATATTTTAATTTAATTATGCAGTAACACTACTTGTTCTATTTATATAGTTTTCATTTCCATTTCCATTAATTTGTTCATTTTTAATAAATCAATATTTTTTATTAGGTGTTGCATTTTCCCAATTTATTTATGCATTTTGGTTCTGGGATTCTTCTAGATATCCCTTCTGCTATATTTAATGGCACAGTGAGCTATTAACAAAATCACTGCAAGTCATGAAACTTGCTGCCAATAAATGAATAAAATAACAATAATAATAATTTAAAAAATCAACCTGCCTTTGCCACTCCATTACTTTGAAGAAATGTACTGTGCTGGAGTTCATGGTTATTTTCAGCTCCTTAACACTGGAGAAAGGTCCACAGTATCTGAGGACACATGTTCTAAATGGATAATGAGATTGTTGTTGATTGATGTTAAGCAGTTAGGTCATGATGCAAAGTTAAAATACATCCTAAACCATTTTTTTAAACCAAGGTGACACGCCTCACCTTTGACAGTGCCTTCAAAGGGAAATCCATGATGTACCATGACAGCCCCTGCTCTGATGGCTACATCTACATCCCACTGGCCCAACTGGGCATGCTCTGTTTAGTCTACCTGGTGGAGTGCTGGCACTGTCATGTGAAGAATGAGCTGCAACACAAAGTAGACGTGGAGGGCATCTACGAGCGCATCCGGAGGATGCAGCAGGCTAAACCCTGCATCTGGTGGAAGGCCATCAGCTACCACTATGTCCGTCGAACTCGACAGGTCACACGCTACCGGAATGGAGACGCCTACACTAGCACCCAAGTTTACCATGAGCGTGTCAACACACATGGGGCAGAAGCAGAATTTGACTACAGCCATTGTGGTGTCAAAGATGTTTCCAAACAGCTGCTGGGCTTGGAGAAGTCAGCACTGACAAAGATGCGCTTCACCAAGTGTTTCAGTTTCGCCAATGTGGAGTCAGAGAATTCTTACCTTACTCAAAGAGCAAGGTTTTTCACAGACAATGAGGGCCTGGATGACTACATGGAAGCCAGGGAGGGCATGCATCTGAAGAACATTGACCTGAAGGAGCATGTCTTGGTGCTCTGTGATATCTGTCCCACTACGTCTTCTGGTTTGCCTCCTTCCTCACGTCCTCCTTTACTTTTCTGTGTCCCCTTGTGATGATAGGCCATATTGGCGTCATATCCCTCGAGTTAACACCATTGACAGTACAGAACTAGAGTGGCACATTTGCTCCAACCAGCAGCTGGTGCCCAGTTACTCAGAGGCTGGTCTCATGGATCTGGCCCAGCGCCCTTCCAACTTTGGTGGGCTTTGTCAGAACTGCGAGCGCTGCCACAGAGCCATCAGCTGCTCCTCTGTGTTCTCTAGGAGTGCTCTGAGCATCTGCACTGGTGCCAGCTCTCGCATCCCCTTCAGTGGCAGTCGCTTCTCTTTGGCCCGCCGTTATGGCTCCCAGCGCAGCTGCTTCTGGAGGAGCGGCAGTTTGGACGACCAGGAGAGCCCCAGCGAAAATACCCGCTGCCTATCAGAGCACCTCACCACAGATGATGAGGAGCCCCCGGACTACGAGGATGCACTTTGCTACCCAGTGCTCATCGTCCACTGCAGTGAGAACTGCCACAACCACAGATCTTTCCACAGAAATGGCTCTTGTGTGGAGACCTCTCTATGATATGCAGTCACAGTGGCATTTCTGTAGCACTTCAAAGACAGGGTGTCATGGATACTGTAAAGAATAATTCTCTGAATCCTGAATGTGTGAATCACCGAAGCAATAACAGCAGTTAGTGAGCGGCAAAAAAGTGACATTGAACATTAAACGTACAAACACAGACAAATTATATCTGCTTGGCTTCCAAGAAAAATCAAGGAGACGCAGACTGTTACAATGCACACCATCGCCACAGCTTTTACAGTGCACGTGAAACTGAAACTAAAGCTGCAGTTACCTCATAAAACTTTCTGAGAGGTCATCGACGGACAGGTTGAAACCTCTCATGTTCATTCAGTGATTCAGTATGGAGCAGCTTCTAATTTATGTAACAAATGTAACTTCTAACTTCAGCAATAACTGTGAAAACAAACCTCAAGTGGGGGCGGACAGCAGTTTGTACTGGTGCATGTCACAAGGAGACTGGTCAATATAGAAACCTCTGACTCAAAGAGACAGTTTAACTCTTGGACTTTCTCACTCGCTGTTAAAGTATTCGGCAGTGTTTTCGTTTCACATGTGAAGTGCTCTAATTTCTTTTTTAATCATCTACTTTTTCCTTACATTACCCAGAATGCCTTTTATCAACTTCCGAGAACAGGTATAAGCTTAATTTTAGCAGACAGTGACCCAAGGATGTTAAATAGGGGAAAGGCATCTGTTCAGAGTGAGAGAGGTTCAGACTTCATCCTCATAGCTGGTCCTGTGGGTTTGTTGCATCCTGGTGCATCTCTGCTTCTTCTTCTTCTTCTTCAGTGGATTTCTCAGTGTTTGACTGTTGACTGTTAGTGCTACGTGGCAGCTCCAGAGAAAAGCACCTGTCGTGGATGTTGAGTGACTCACACATAAAAATGATGTTTACTGTTGGTGCTTTCCTTCTACCCTCAGAATTAACAGTTTGAGTATCTTTAAGGAAATAAGAGAGACAAAACAGAATCAGGTGGATTTTTTATTTTTTGGCTTTAACATGTGATTAATTTGTCTTGAATGACCCAGAAAGTGAAAAATTGTGGGCGCACTAACACTGTCCAGTCCTATGAGCCTTTACTTTGCCAGACTAAAACACTTCATGGAAACCCAATCAAGCATTAAGCGTAAAATGGGACTTTTCCGCTGCCTACTGCCATTACGAAACCTGCCGGCAACTGTGGTACAAACACACGTCATTGCGCCAGTCACGTGGACATAAGACAGAGACTGGTTTAGTACAATACATGTGAACAGGTGAGTGTGGATTTTAGTTGCAAAAAGATCATGTGATCATTAAATCCATGCCTGATTTTGCATGATTTCCTTCTGCTGAGACACTGTGGTAAAACCATAAAACATCCATGAATGTAAACCACCAGCATACATGATATATTCTATACCATTATGTGTTGAAGTAAAGGAATAATGCTCCATTTTTCATCTGTAAAATGGTGATTTCACTGTCCAGCGTGCACTGACATGCTGCCATGTTTCTGAAGGAGACTTTGGCTGTTGACATCTGGAGGATCTGCAATTCTTGAGGTTACAGGCGGTATATTTAAATAAATTCATATGCTATTAAAGCCCAAATAAATATAACTTACTATGAGCATTAGTTGTGTTTCATTTTATGATTTTACTTTTATTTGTATGAATTAATGTATTTATTTCTGTTTTTTGCTCTTTGCATTTCCCCAAACTACTGTACTTTTGTATGTTCATTTCAAATTTCTCTCCATGTTTCAGCTTTATTTTGCAAATGAATGGACCGTCATCCAAAATCATGAGGTGAATGTTTTACCTTTGTAAATGAAAATGTAAATAAGCTTTAGCCACTATGAATTTAAGATAGATTAGTGAAGCCCTTTAATTTGCACAATGGAGCAGAAATACATAAAGAAATTTAAAAATACAGAAATGAATGTATTTGGGGGAAATAAATAGGTATATGTCCTATTGAAACTTCCTAAAACTCATTTCCTTCAATCCCCCTTTTGAAACACTATACAGTAAATACATACACCATATTAAGAGACACAAACGTCAGGAGGTAAGAAAATACACACAGACGGCAAAGTACAAGGCCCAGGTTGTAGCACAATGATAAGAAAAAGGCAGCAGATTATTAATGACAGCTGGACTGATCCCGCTTTAAAATCAGTTTCAGTTTGAGTCCTGCAGGTAAGGAATACTACCCGAATAGGAAGCTCTAGAGTTCCCACTAGATCCTCCACATCCTGCTAAGCCCAAGTGGATACATGAGGTCAATGTTCACCCAGGGAGACTGATTATGCAAGCATTATAAATGAGTTTAAGATGTAATAAAAATTACACAACCTGGCATATTTAATTTCTTGAGAACATGGCTTATCAGCAACCTCTCCAAAATTTTGATTGCATGATTATATATCATCATCAGGCTTTATTGTTGCAGATGCTGTTTTTGACAGAGAGATGAGACAATAATGTAAATCCTTAAAAAAAAGAATGAGTCATAGTGTGCATAAAGCTATATATTTTTCTTTTCATTAAATATATGGTTAGGTTATATGCTTAAAATATATACTTAAGTCATCAATAGGCAGAATAGGCAGAAGTGATTGATGCCTCCAGTGCCAGCATGACCTCTGTGAAAATAAAACTAAAGAGCCAGCATCATGTGGACAACATCGCCCTCAAGTGGAAAAATGCTGCAAAACCATGTGAGTGATCTTCGTGTGAACCAGGAGGATGACATTAATTTAGCTTTAAATGTTACATTGTGTCGGTGACAGGGCTGCTTTACATGCTGGCTTTCTCCTTCAAATCACTCAGAGGCTGAGTTGTCTCCTTCATGCGACTTTCTTTTAAGTAATCCCTGACTTTCAGCTGGTGGGCTGATATATGCTCGCTGTTCAATATGTTGACCTCTGAAAAAACAAAAAGTGCAGTGTGTTGTTTTTGGTAGTAATTTCCAATCAGAGGAAGCAAGAAAAGCGATATCAGTCTTAGAAAAAGAAGTGCAGCATGGTTGGCTACAAGATCTCCTAAATGCTCCTGGCTGTAAGTAACAAAGCCCCCCCCCCACATGGAGTGTAAATGCCCTCAGATGGGGAGTGAAAATCTAAGAAATGTGAAAGGTGAGGAATATCAGATGCTTTCCTTCTAGGCACAAAAACATCCCTCTTAACAAGTGAAACAACAGGTTGATGGAGGAGGCAACAATGTGCTCAGCACTCTGTAAGTGTTCAGTGTTCTCTAAGTAAGATGATGGAGCTACTCAGACCTATCAGATGCAGCCGTAGATGCGCGGCCAGCAGATGTGCACAGCCTGTAATTATGCATCCATGTTTACACGTATGAACAGGAAATGAATTTCTACAAAAAAGTAGAGCAGAGCTACATGATTACAGTGGATGCTGAAACTACCGCTAGAGGAATATGTTTAACCATAAAACAATAATTTGATCCACACGTTGAGCTCTTCACAACAAATGCTGTCTCTCTCAGTTGGCATAGAGAAGCAGCTGCATCAAGGGTTTGCCCCACTTTTTGCCTCTGTGAACAGCTTCATTCTGTGGCACTATTTGAAAAATGTCCCATGTTTTTCTCCTCAATAGTGTTACGCTCGGATTCAGATTGAAAAAGCTTAAGGAGGATGCATCGTTGCATATGTGACATCACTATCCAGACTGCATTTAGTCATAAACAAATGTCCTTTTGCACACAAGTATCCAATTCAGGGTCATGGTTGGGCTTTAGCCTATCACAGCTGTCACAGAGGGTATGCCCTGGACAGGATGCCAATCTATTACAGGGCTAACACAGAGACAACCATTCATATTCACACCTACAACCAATTTAGAATTGCCACTTAACCTAACTGCGTGTCTTTGGACTGTGGGAGGAAGTTGCAAACTTGGGGAGAACATGCAAACTCTGCACAGAAAGGCCCTGACCAGCTGGTGGATTCACACCCAGCGCCTTCTTGCTGTGGAGCAATGCTGCTAACCACTAAACCACCATGCTGCCCATATAGTGATGAAAATGTCAATATAATAAGTTATGCATGCCTTCATAGTCAGGGCAAAAGAACTGAGGAAAGCACATTGTAGAGATGCCCTACCTGAATGGAGAACTGATATAAGAGAACAAAATGCTGTGATATTAAAAATAAAAATTTCCTCCTCCCTCTGTCTACCAGTGAAATTATAATAGTAGTTTGTCCATCAGTAATAACAGAATGAAATGAAGACCTGGGTTTAAGATTGTGGGGTCAAAACTGCAGAGACATATTTGTGACAGAGCTGCTGGCAGCAGAAAGAAACTGTGGGAAATGATTAATAAGAGAAGGGAGACAAATGGAGGTATGCCATATTGTTGCAATCAGGAGACGATTTTGATTTGTAACAGGCAGAAGCTGTTAAACAGAGCTGGTTTCTTCAGATGTCAGTCAGAGATGAACAGAAGACCTCACATAATTCTATCTTAATCATCAGCTCTTTCATGCACACAGCGGCACACAGTGTTCTGTCCTCAGCCACAAATACATCCATACAGAGATGATATAACAAGACAACGTGTGGCTGGTGTGGTTCTCATTATTCGACTAATGAGCTGTCTCCATGGCAGTCTGATCTGTCAGCCAATGAAGCGAGTAGGCCTTGTGCAAGGGGAGCAGCACAGCCCAGGGTCAGCCAGGCAGCAGCTTGCGACGAGGGGCCGGCGTGCGGCACTTAACATGGCGAAGAGCTCGTTAAAGTGTCATTTTTGGTCAATATGCTCGTCTGTGTGGAAGAGGCCAATCAGCCATACTGTTCCCATCTCAGGAGAATGACTTTCATCCATCACCGTCAGCTATATGATGATATTAGCAGGTGTTTACTGAGAGGCCATTCAGAGGAAGACAAATGGAGATTCTAACATCTCTCCATGCTCACATTCACTCAGTCATTTTACATTCAGGCTTAATCCTAATAGGGTCACATAGAATCAATCCTAGTATGGAAAAAGAAGGGAGGCTGGGAAATATTAGGTCACAATCACTGGTGTGTAGCCAGTGTGTGAGACTCTGACATCTATGTCTGTGCAACTGAAGCCCATCCAAATGTTTGTGCCATTTTTTTTACAGTGTTTGTCAGATATTAAAATTTAGACAAAACTGAGGTTATTGTACTGAAAACCTTTGAAACAAAGTGTCCAACCTGATACTCACTCTGGGTGACTTCAGGTTCGCCTCCGGTCTCACTGTGGGGAATCCTGGAGTCATTTATGACCAGGATATGTCCTTCAACACACACATTAAACAAATGTGTCGGACTGCTTTTGTTCATCTGTGGAATGAAAATTAAAAACATCCTGTCTCAGAGTGATGCTGGAAACTAATTCATGCACTGGTTACTTCTAGGCTGGACTATTGTAATCCTTTATTATCTCCCTGAAAAGCCTCCAGTTGTTCCAAAACGCTGCAGTGAGAACACTAACAGGAAGTAGAGCAAATTACTGCAAACTGCTTTACTGTCTTAAAGTATGTATCAGATTTTAGAAACTAATTTCCACTTTAAACCTAATGAAGACTCTTTTGTGGTCAGAGTCACGGATGTTCAATGTCTTACAAGTTTTTGTCCTTTTATTTTAGGATAATAAAGGCACTGAAGCTTGTTAATTATGAAATAAGGGATTGCAAATTTATCATTGTGTAAAAAAATAACATAAATAACATGCTATTTACAATAACCCAGAGCATTAAAATCTCACTGAAGACTACAAGAAACCAAAGAAAGACTGATCAAAACTTTTACAGAAGCTCTTAAAACAGCTGGTACTACACTTCCCATAATGCATTCTCAGCTGCATCTTTCAGCAGGCGCTCCCTGCTGGTAAATAACCAAATTTACAAACTCTCCAGTCTCAGTTTTTCACACAAGGTTTCTCTTAAATGTTTAAAGGCTCCCTCACAGCTATAGATGGTGAGTTTTTTTCTCCCCACAGGCTTGAATAATAATGCTCATTATGAGCAAACTGATCTTTATGTGCAAAGCAAATTCAGTCAAATTCCCCTTTAATATTAAGTTAACTTTTAAACACTTAATAATAGATTTTTAGTACAGATGCTGTTCAAACTTCCTGGTTGGCTTTGAGGCTCTCTGTGTGAAGTTTGCCTGTTCCTGTTTTTGCCTGCGTTGCTTTCCTCTGCTGCTGTTTGGAGGTTAATTGGTGATTCTTGAATTGGCTGTAGGTGTTGATGTGAGAGCGTTTGCTTCTCTGTGTCTCTGAGATCTCTGAGGCTGTACCCCGCCTCTCACCCTGTGGTAAATGGGATAGGCTCCAGTCCCTGCAAACTTGAAGTAAGTGATTAAGAAAATGGATGGATGGATGGATTGTTGGACGGATTGAAGGATGGATTGATGGATGGATGGTAGGTGCTCTTTATCAAATCAGTGCAGTGGCCCTCTTAAAATACAGGATTTTTTGTGTCTTTTCAAAATATATTTATTCTTTATTATATTATAACCAGGTGTTGGTTTGACTGTTATTTTATTATTGTAAGTTTTGTTTAATTTTTTTTTAAACCTTTATTTTACCAGGTAAAAATGTTTGAGAACTAGTTCTCATTTACCAACATGACCTGGCCAAGAGGCCCCAATCAAATCAGGTCCACTACACATGAATACACATAAACATATACAGTGCCTTGCGAAAGTATTCGGCCCCCTTGAACTTTTCAACCTTTTGCCACATTTCAGGCTTCAAACATAAAGATATAAAATTATAATTTTTTGTGAAGAATCAACAACAAGTGGGACACAATCGTGAAGTGGAATGAAATGAAATTTTAACAAATAAAAAACTGAAAAGTAGGGCGTGCAATATTATTCGGCCCCCTTGCGTTAATACTTTGTAGCGCCACCTTTTGCTGCAATTACAGCTGCAAGTCTCTTGGGGTATGTCTCTATCAGTTTTGCACATCGAGAGACTGAAATTCTTGCCCATTCTTCCTTGTAAAACAGCTCAAGCTCAGTGAGGTTG
>JAMQGT020013395.1:0-38433 GCA_024447675.2 Pterophyllum scalare
ACACGGCGCATGTGGCAGGGCATCCAGTCCATCACCAACTACAAGACCTCACCATCTGCTTGTGACAGTGATGCGTCCCTCCCAGATGCGCTGAACCACTTCTATGCACGGTTCGAGGCACAGAACAATGTGACTGCGAGGAAGTCCACACCTTCTCCGAACGACCAGTTGCTGTCTTTCACCACGGCTGATGTGAGGACAACTCTACGTAGAGTCAACCCACGGAAAGCTGCTGGACCAGACAACATTCCTGGGAAGGTGCTCAGAGAGTGTGCAGACCAGCCAGCAGAGGTCTTCACTGACATCTTCAACACTTCTCTGAGCAGCACCGTTGTTCCTACATGCCTCAAGACCACCACCATCGTTCCTGTGCCAAAGAAGTCCTCTGTATCCTGCCCCAATGACTACCGCCCTGTTGCACTCACACCTATCATCATGAAGTGCTTCGAGAGGCTCGTCATGAGGCACATTAAGACCCTGCTGCCACCCACTCTGGACCCCCTGCAGTTCGCTTATCGTCCCAACCGTTCCACAGATGACGCCATAGCCACCACCCTTCACCTGGCACTCACTCACCTGGACAATAAGGACTCATATGTTCGAATGCTGTTCATAGACTTCAGTTCAGCATTCAACACCATCATTCCTCAGCACCTGATCAGGAAGCTGAAACCACTGGGCCTGAACACCTCCATCTGTAACTGGATCCTGGACTTTCTGACTGGGAGACCTCAGGCAGTCCGGATCGGAAATACTACCTCCAGCACCATCACGCTGAGCACTGGAGCTCCCCAGGGCTGTGTGCTCAGTCCACTGCTGTTTACTCTGCTGACTCATGACTGTGCAGCAATGCACAGCTCAAATCACATCATAAAGTTCGCTGATGACACGACTGTGGTGGGTCTCATCAGGAAGAACGATGAGTCAGCATACAGAGAGGAGGTGCAGCGACTAACGGACTGGTGTAGAGTCAACAATCTGTCTCTGAACGTTGACAAAACCAAAGAGATGGTTGTGGACTTTAGAAGGACGAGAGGTGATCACTCACTGCTGACCCTTGATGGCTCTACCGTGGAGATCGTCAAGAGCACCAAGTTCCTCGGTGTTCACCTGGCAGATGATCTCACCTGGTCCTACAACACCAGTTCCATCACAAAGAAAGCCCAGCAGCATCTCTACTTTCTAAGGAGACTGAGGAAGGCACATCTTCCATCCCCAATCCTCACTATGTTCTACAGAGGAACCATCGAGAGCATCCTGAGCAGCTGCATCACAGTCCCTTCAGCGGATAGTGAGAACAGCTGAGAAGATCATTGGTGTGGTTCTTCCTTCCATAACGGACATTCACACAACACGCTGCACTCGCAAAGCACTCAGCATTGTGGGTGATCACACACACCCCTCACACACACACTTCCAACTTCTGCCATCTGGGAAAAGGTATCGAAGCATTCGGACCAGAACATCCAGAACCTGCAACAGCTTTTTCCCACAAGCTATCAGACTTCTCAACAATCTAGTCTGAACTGGACACACACACACTTTCAATGACAAAAACACTCTTCAGTGTTTGTCCCCCCAACCCCCCCCCCCCACACCCGTAATTATTGTCTACAGTTTCATGTTTGTCTGTATTGTTCGTATTTATTGTGTACTGTCTGGCGCCCTTGCACATGTTCGCACAAGAGCACTTTAATGTTTACTGTTTACTGTTGTGTGTATTGTTCTATGTAGCCCCTTGGTCCTGGAGAAACGTTTCGTTTCACTGTGTACTGTGTATATGGTTGAAATGACAAATAAAAACTCTTTAACTTTAACTTTTAACTTTAACTCCATCCAACCTTACTGAGCTCGAGCTGTTTTGCAAGGAAGAATGAGCAAGAATTTCAGTCTCTCGATGTGCAAAACTGATAGAGACATACCCCAAGCAACTTGCAGCTGTAATTGCAGCAAATGGTGGCGCTACAAAGTATTAATGCAAGGGGGCCGAATAATATTGCAAGCCCCACTTTTCAGTTTTTTATTTGTTAAAAAAGTTTGACACATCCAATAAATTTCATTCCACTTCACGATTGTGTCCCACTTGTTGATTCTTCACAAAAAATTCAAATTTTATATCTTTATGTTTGAAGCCTGAAATGTGGCAAAAGGTTGAAAAGTTCAAGGGGGCCGAATACTTTCGCAAGGCACTGTATATCAAACGGGTGGTGAAAATGTAGGTCGGGAATACTTCTGTGCCAGTAGATGAAATTGTGAACTTTTTTTCATGAAAATAGCTTCATTTTTTTATGGAAAAAGGAGTGCTTGTGTATACTCTGACCAGAGCGATTTTATTTTATTTTTTAATGAACTAATAAGACCAGCTGTTTTTCCCCCGATTGACTCAGTGCAGCTCCTTATCTCATCCACATGGCAAAATGCAGTGCGGCTGCGGACCACGGTGGAAATCGCTATTGAGTTTTGTTTGTATATGTTTAATTACTTCTAAAAACATAACGTGGTGGTTTGTGTTTACTGAAAGTAGAAAGTAGACTGAAAAGCTGGTGCCATTCCCAGGGCGCTCCCAGAGGGATGCCGCTCAGACTGACCAAAGACCCCCTCCCTCAGTCCGGGGGCTACAGGCACCCCCTCCCCTTCAACCGCAACCCCTACCATTTTGCTGATAAGATGTGTGTATAATATCCAAATTATGACACCACCCTTCTGAAGGTCTGGCCAGGTGTCTGTCATAAACCCCCCTCCTTACCCCAAGATCTCAGCGGGGGGGGGGGGTTATGACGTCTTTCTGGGCTTTCCGGAAGTTTCACTGGGGACGATCAGAAACCTGAATGACTACACTTGGAGTTCTGACCTCTGCAGCTGAAGCACCACCTCTGGAGGCCAGGTTGCATGGCCCAATCAGGGAGGCGTATAACGCCGGTGGCAAAAAAGAGTGAATGAGTCACATGGAATGAACTGAGAGCCAATCAAAAAACACACCTGGATTTTTATTACCTTCAAAGAGTGAACTGCGCGGAGCTTTTGAAATCAGCCAGAGAAAATCCAGTAGTCTTTCAATGTCTGTATGCAAGGCAGCTTTGTAGAATTGTAGGACTACTGAGCAGCTGTACAGATGGACGACCAAGAGTCAGCAGATCCTGGAGATGCTCCGTAAATGCCTTACAGGAGTCACTTTGTACCAGCAGTGATGGTGTTACAGGGCCCCCTGCGTGGTCACTATATTCACGCAATTTCCCACTTGAAAAAATTTAATTCTTTAAGATATCTTTTGATAAGCTGGCACAGAGGCCTTTGTACCCGAGTACAGAAACCATTTGAATCTGATCCAACACACTGGAGGAGAGCCGTGGAGGCAAATGTCTTTGAATGAAAAGAAGCAGTTGAGGCTGAGAACAGAAGATCCAAGATGGTGTGTCTGGGTCTGAAAAGCATAAAGGAAGACACATAGAGGCACTGTGGGAAAAGTAAAGGTGTGTACCTGCTCTGAAACTGGCTGATTTTATGAAGACTTTCATTTATTTAATGTTTTACACTTTGAAAATTTGTGACAATCTTTTTTGCTTGTTTTTAATAAGAAAACATGCTTTTCAAAAAAATCATTTTTGTCTTATGTTTAGGTTTTTGCATTTGTCAGTTTTTTCTTGTGCTGTGAAATGTGTAATTTTTATAAAAACTGATCATTGTACATGGCACATGTTTGGTTCTCTCCCCTTTGTGACATTGTAATCATGTATTTTTGCTCAATAAAATATTAAAACTTGTATTTGTGTTCCTTTCTTTATCACTATTATATATCAAAAAAGTTTTAGAGTTACACATGCCAATGATAAGCACAGATGGCTGAGGGATGCGTGATGAAAATAAAGTTGATTAGGATGCTAAAATTTGAGGCTCCAAGACACCAACATTTGAATAAGAGACCAGCAGCCCTGACCAGTGTCAGCATGAAAGATAAAACAGCTCTGTGGCATGCAGTCATATTTGTTCTTTCATAATCTTTCATTATTCTTTGTTGTGTTACTTTGCTGTTCTAATGAAATGAAAAACGCTCATTTTAAAGTACATACATCCTGTGATCTAATTTTGCATATTCTCTTAATATCATAGAGCTATTTTTTTGGGACAAGGATCTTTACATTAGATTCCATTTTAAATCAGGTTGTTATGCTCTTACAAGCACCTTCGGGGCACTGAATTTAATGTACAACTATTGCAATGCCTCAAACTGTCTAAACTACCCTTCTCTAGTAAGAGTTGTGGTAAAATTTGAGTTGTTCTTGTTGTGTCATGGGATGCTACCCATGACAGGATCCCATGATATGCTGTACAGCATAAGGTTCAATTCATTTCATTTTTGTTTGTGTAGCACGAAATCACAACAAGTTGCCTCACTTGTGACACCTTATGCTATTCACAAAAATGGTGGACAGAAAATAATTTTCCAGCTTGGAATAAATTAAATGACTTAACTAACATTTCTTCCTTTATTTTATAATGTATTGTTTTTCCAGTCCTCTTACATGGATGACAAAGTGAGTACAGGGTGTGTGAGGACCTTACCTTAATCGTTAAGCTCATCTTTTTAACATATAATGTCTATATGAGTTAAGTGCACAAATAAATTATATAATCTCAAGGAATTTGTAATATATTTTTCTTTTCTGAAAGAATAGACAGAATACTTCACGATGACTGTTGTTATAGCACAGTGTGCTTTTATCATTTGAGTTCTAGCTTAGTGTGAAGCATTTCATGGACCCCTTTTATTGAATTATGCATCAAGCTTATAAAGGGGACAAATAATCAACAACAAATAAAGGGGAAGTGCCTTATTGTGATGTCAGGTTGTCCAAGATACCATTTCTCCTGTTACCATCCAGTATTTCCAATAACTTACAGTACATCAGCCTATGTAGACTCTGAGATGAAAATACTAATGAATCTAGTTGGACAAAAATGCATGGCTGGACAATTTAATCTTTAACATTATAAGCTTGTGTTATGCTTTACATCTCAAATTTCCATATTTTATATTTTCAAATGAAAACAGTCAAATGGGGATGTGTATTTTTCTTTAATGATTTGGCTGCAGAAACCCCAAATTTAAATTCTTCTCTAATGATGTATTTTATAGTCAAACTATGTGATTTTCCAAATGTGTGTGCAGTAACAGATCCTTTCTGTGGGGATGTAACTGTCCTGACCAAGAATTTTCTGTAGAACAAGCATTTACTAACTTTTTTTTCTCTCCAGTATATATGCAGGAGCTTACATATGACAGTTAAACTTGCTCATGTGTGCTAAGTGTGAGAGGACTCCTGTTACTCTGCACAGAAAAAAAGTGTTAATATGTTTTTTTAACCTTTGATTTACCAGGTAAAATGTTTGAGAACCAGTTCTCATTTACAAAACATGCCCTGGCCAAGGGGTCCAATGTTATTTCCCATCAACTGTGAAAACTGGCAGGATTTGTTAATAAACATATAGCTTAGTTTAGCATGAATTGATTTAGTCATTCCTTATCCACCTTCTCTGAGTTAGAAAATACTTGATACTGCACATCAACAAATCCAGTGATCCTTGGTGTTTTTCACTATTAAAACTGTCACATCTCAACACTCAATGCCAAAAACAAAGTTGACCCCTGTGTCAATGAAGGCTGCTACACATATCAACAGTTCTGAAATCCCTCTTGTTTTAAAGAGTGGTGTTGCTCTGTCTCTAAAGAAAACTTAAACTTTCCTAAAAGGCAGTAAAGAGAGGGTGATTTTCGGCTCTTTATCACCTGCTGTCATGCAGCACTTGGTAGTGGAATTTTTACAAGATGAGGCTGTTATCCCCAACCCCCCAACCTGCAGGTCCCAGGTGTAGCAGTAGTAGTACTAGTATTGTGTGTCCAAGAAAAAAAAAAAGGACTTAATGCCATTCTGATCAATTGTAATTTAGACTCACTGAGTGCCACAGACTTCATAATGTCAGAGATATTATGAGAAAAATGAAGGCCAAGTTCAGCACACCCTAAAGACCAAACCATTGATTCTTTTAAAAATCCCTGAATAACTTTTTATGGCCTACTGGTCTAGATTATGCTGAGCGATTTTGGTGTCTGTAGGTGTAACGCCCTAAGAGGAGATGTCTCAAATACGAGGTGTGCATAATCGCCAACTTGGCAGAGGGAAAAAGTTCAGGCCAAGGTGGCTGACTTCCTGTTTGCTGTGTGGGGGTGCTCCAAGAAGATTTTTTGCTTGTCCTGACATGATCTATGTGTGACGCAAATTTTGTGGTTCTATGACAAAGTTGATCGTGGCCTCTCCCATAGAAGGCCGAAAAATGAATTTTCCGGGGGCCGCCGTGGAGCCCCCTTTTAGAGTTTGTTCTTGATGACATTAAAAAAATAAATTTTTCGCCAGACCTGAACTCTGTAGCAAAAATGGTGAGTTTTCGTATATGTTCAGGGGGTCAAATTTGAGAGGAAAGACAGAGAAAGAAAAAGAAGAAGAAAAAAAAGGATGACAAACGCTTACGATTCCAATAATGCGCTTTTCCAGTCACCCGCATATATACGTTTTCGGAAACGTCTCGATATGAAGCACGTCCCTATGAGGTCTGGGGCCACTTGCAACCGCGTCCCATGTGACTCCGCCCATTTTTGCTCATTCGCCCATTGCGATTACAATAGGCTCCTCGCCGACCCTTCGGTTGGCTTGGGCCTAATAAAGCAAACCCATTTTTTAGTCTGTTCTATTTGCTGCAATTCAAACAGTGTAAAACAGAGACCATGTGATATTTCAGTTTTTCGTTTTTAATAGATTTGCAAAAATTTTTGTTTTTTTCTGTCAAGATAAGGTGCTGTGTGTATATTAATGAGAAATAAAATAAACTTTTTTGATTTTAGCAAATGGCTGCAATGAAACAAAGAGTGAAAAATGTCAAGGGTGTCACGGCTGGGTGCTGCAGGCAGGGCAGGTAGGACCTCAAAGCAGGATGCAGGGCAAAGAGTTGATATGTTTGTAACTTTATTGAAAACAACATGAAAGAACAAAGCTGAACTAAATACAAAATGCAAAACACCCAAACCTAACACAAGAAACCCAGAATAACATACAACAGAAAACCTAACCATAACAAACTGAGGATCTACAGTGGTGTGAAAAAGTGTTTGCCCCCTTCCTCATTTCCTGTTTTTTTGCATGTTTGTCACACTTAAGTGTTTCGGAACATCAAACCAATTTAAACAATAGTCAAGGACAACACAAGTAAACACAAAATGCAATTTGTAAATGAAGGTGTTTATTATTAAAGGTGAAAAAAAATCCAAACCATCATGGCCCTGTGTGAAAAAGTGATTGCCCCCTAAACCTAATAACTGGTTGGGCCACCCTTAGCAGCAACAACTGCAACCAAGCGTTTACGATAACTTGCAATGAGGCTTTTACAGCGTTCTGGAGGAATTTTGGCCCACTCATCTTTGCAGAATTGTCCTAATTCAGTTACATTAGAGGGTTTTCGAGCATGAACGGCCTTTTTAAGGTCATACCACAACATCTCAATAGGATTCAGGTCAGGACTTTGGCTAGGCCACTCCAAAGTCTTCATTTTGTTTTTCTTCAGCCATTCAGTGGTGGACTTGCTGGTGTGTTTAGGATCATTGTCCTGCTGCTGAACCCAAGTTCGTTTCAGCTTGAGTACACGAACAGATGGTCGGACATTCTCCTTCAGGATCTCTTGGTAGACAGCAGAATTCATAGTTCCATTTATCACAGCAAGTCTTCCAGGTCCTGATGCAGCAAAACAGCCCCAGACCATCACACTACCACCACCATATTTTACTGTTGGTATAATGTTCTTTTTCTGAAATGCAGTCTTCCTTTTACGCCAGATGTAATGGGACACACACCTTCCAAAGAGTTCCACTTTTGTCTCATCGGTCCACAGAATGTTTTCCCAAAAGTCTTGGGGATCATCAAGATGTGTTTTGGAAAAATTGAGACGAGCTTTAATGTTCTTTTTGCTCAGCAGTGGTTTTCTCCTTGGAACTCTGCCATGCAGGCCATTTTTGCCCAGTCTTTTTCTGATGGTGGAGGCATGAACGCTGACCTTAACTGAGGCAAGTGAGGCCTGCAGTTCTTTGGACGTTGTTGTGGGGTCTTTTGTGACCTCTTGGATGAGTCGTCGCTGCGCTCTTGGGGTAATTTTGGGCGGCCGGCCACTCCTGGGAAGGTTCACCACTGTTCCATGTCTTCGCCATTTGTGGATAATGGCTCTCACTGTGGTTCGCTGGATTCCCAAAGCTTTGGAAATGGCTTTATAACCCTTTCCAGACTGATATATCTCAATTACTTTCTTTCTCAATTGTTCCTGAATTTCTTTGGATCTCGGCATGATGTGTAGCTTTTAAGGATCTTCTGGTGGACCTTACTGTGTCAGGCAGCTCCTATTTAAGTGATGTCTTGATTGAGAACAGGTGTGGCAATAATCAGGCCTGGGTGTGGCTAGAGAAATTGAACTCAGGTGTGAAAAACCACAGTTATAGTATGTTTTAACAAGGGGGGCAATCACTTTTTCACACAGGGCCATGATGGTTTGGATTTTTTTTCACCTTTAATAATAAACACCTTCATTTACAAATTGCATTTTGTGTTTACTTGTGTTTTCCTTGACTATTGTTTAAATTGGTTTGATGTTCCGAAACACTTAAGTGTGACAAACATGCAAAAAAACAGGAAATGAGGAAGGGGGCAAACACTGATACACATCAGCAAGAAAATACAACAAAATGGAACTACATAAAAAGAGAACTCAAGAACCTGGACCACCGGTCCAGTTAATACTGGTTCTGAATGAAAAGTGTCAGAAAACACAGTGCATTGCAATTTGTTGCATAGCAGCAGACCTATCACCCACCAAAAGCACCAACAATGGGCATGTGAGTATTAGAACTGCACCAAGGAGCAATTGAAGCAGGTGGCCGGGTCTAATTAATCTAATTTTCTTTTATATCATGTAAATGGCCAGGTGCAGTTGTGTCAATTACCTGGAGAACCCCCTGGCACCAGGATGCACTATGGAAAGAAGGCAAGCTGGCAGAGGCAGTGTGATGCTTTCGGCAAAGTTTTGCTGGAAAAACATGGGTCCTACAATCCATGTGGATGTTGCATTAGTACATACCACCTCCCTAAGCATTTTTGCAATAAACAACAATATAAACCCTTTCACAGAGACACTATACCCTGGTTGATATAGCCTCTTTCAGCAGGATAATGTACCCTGCCACATAACAAAAATGGTTCAGGAACGGTTTTGAGTAGCACAAGAAGTTGAGATGTTGACGTGGCCTCCAAATTCCCAAGATTTCAATCCAATCATGCATCTATGGGATTACACTAGACAAAAAAGTCAGAATACTGGAGGCCCCACCTTGCAGCTGATCAGAAGGGCACATATCGTCCTTTTAAGTCTGTCCTTTTCATAGGTAAATCATACACTTGTGGTCTATATAAAGTATAACTGCAATGCTTTGGTCTGAATTCCTCATTATTGTAGCTCCACAGACCCCGCTTTCACACCTTTTTGATGTGCATCTTAGAGCAGCTCGTTTTGGTGCGGTCTCTTTAAATGTGAATGAGACATTTCACGCCCTGCCCCCCTCCAGGTCGCAGAGCGTCCCACTCCACCCCGTTCGGCTATTTTTGTAGTTTGATAGCACCGATACGATTATCTACCGGCAGAGAAATAAGCACTTCAAAGAGGCTCTGATGCCAGGGGGTGATGTAAGGAATCATGTGGGTTAATACACCCAACAACCGAACATTTTCACTTGTCTACTTGCAACTTCGGTATAACTAAACGTGGACTACAAAATCACTGCAAGAAAAAAAATGGCGGATTCACAAAATCGGTAAGCCATAAGTCCATGTCCTTGTTTAGCAGTTCCACAGCAAATACTGTGGTGTACGAGGATAGAAAACGTAACGGGGAATAGAGAAAACTAAACAGACTGAAAATTATGACCCAAAAAGAATATAAAGATATCTACGCAGCACAGAGACAGAATGCATTTAAATTTTCTGCACACCTACATACTCAAAGTAAACAACAAAATGTATTAAAGGGCTAAAAAAGTGAATTTTGCATCATATGTCTCCTTTAAAGAATCTGTTGCTAACATCTTGGTGCCAGATACCACAGCACACCTTCAGGGGTCCAATGGAGTCCATGCCTTGACATGTCATGGCTATTTTGACAGCAAAAGGGGGACCAGCACAATATTAGGAAAACTGTCTCTTTTGCTTTACAACAGTGAAAATCAGTGCTTATTGGTGTATCTGGAGAGTAAGTGTAGTAACTCTAGTGGGGTTTTTATCCGAAGTTTAATCATTTATGAAATTATTGTAAGTCGCTATTTATCTGTTTGTATTGTTATTAAATCACAATAATTTATAGAACACAGTTTGCCATCTTTAAGTTAAAAAAATAATATAAAACGAAGATGCATAAATGAAATCTGTATGCAGAAAATAATGGATGGATGGATGGATGGATGGATGGATGGATGGATGGAATCTAGAAGTTTTGAACATGTAAATGGGGGGACATTAACCCAACTTAAACCCTACCAGTACTAGATGAACTAACAATGACCTGGATGATTTTAAGAGATGGCTGTGTTAACACAGAGATTTTCACACAGTTTCTAAAGAAAGACATTCACAGAGCTGAACAAAGCAGTACAAACAGCATTTCAGTTCCTGCATGGTAGAAGTGAACTCCAAAGTCCTGGAATTCAGCACACAACTATGTTCAAGTTGATGAACAAGCTACCAGAAAAAGTGCTAAT
This sequence comes from Pterophyllum scalare, assembly GCA_024447675.2. Lineage (NCBI taxonomy): Eukaryota > Metazoa > Chordata > Actinopteri > Cichliformes > Cichlidae > Pterophyllum > Pterophyllum scalare. The sequence continues at coordinate 10,838 of JAMQGT020013395.1, forward strand.
AATGCTTGCTCACTGTGTGTACATCAAGCAAGGAAATAGGTCTGTAAACTATAGTTTACAAAAATTAATGTAATTGAAAGAGGCTTTGCTCAATCTTTTTGTAATAGGTGTACAGGATTCTGGAATCTCAGTAATTGATTTGTGATCTCATAACAATGACGAGAGCCTTCAAATAAAATAAATACAAAATAAAAAAATAATATCTGTCTTAAAACACAAACTCTGGAAACTTGTCCTTTGAAAATTTTAAAATGCATGCATTCAGCCCATTTAGGTGACTTTAAACATAAAAATGTATTGATGCTACTTGACAAAGCTAAGAAGACTTAGCTCTGGAGGCAGGAATGTGGAGGAGACTTTGCAAAAGTGACTCATAGACCGTAAGTGATGTGCATGTTCTGGGCAGGTCTAGCACTCCTCTGTTAGGAGGCAAAATGTGCCTTCAAACAACAGTTCTTTGTTCTTTCACTGGAACACACTCCTGCATGTGCATAATTCAAACTGAAGATTCTTTTGGAGACAGAAATCAAGAGCTAACTTGGCCCTGTCTTTACAACAATGTCAAGTTGCTTTTCCCTTCCGTTCCAAACCTGTGTATTTTTGAGACACTGTCACGTTTCCTTTTTCTCATCTTTCTCTTTCTCTCTCTTTTGTTCTCTCTCTCGCTCTCTCTTGGACAGCATGCTCCTCTCGTCATGCTCCACTGAACAACCCATCTATTAGACAGAGCATGACTGATTAAATCCTTTGCAGATCCCATAATATAAAAAAAATACACACAGGCTGTGCACACAGCAGCAGTAGGGATCTGTGTGTGCAACACTGTCTCAGATGACCAACTATGTACTGTGTCAAACTTTCTAACAAAAGACTTCTTCTGTTTGATGCCTGTCCCTATGTAAAAACACAACTTACTGCTTTATTGAGTTCTGTGAATGTCTTTCTGTAGATACTAGGCATGTTCCTGGTGACTAATTTCAGTCAACTAAACAAGGAAAAAAAAATTAGACTAATCGACTAGTCTAAAACTAAGTGACACTCAGATATCAAATTAAATTTTATGCCTGTTTAATGGACAATGTCAAAACCTGTCAGAACAAAGGCATTTGAAACCATTAATCGCGCTCTTCTATGATGAATCACACTTTAAATGCGCATTATAAACACCGCACGCTATACTTCAAACAACGAAGAATAAAATTAACCGATATAAATATATGAAAATGCGTTACTACAAATGATGTTCTCGCATAATTGAATATGAGAAAATAACATCCGAGAAACAAATAAATTGCGACTTAATAGTGTCGTGCATTGTACCGCGCATTATTAACAATGCTCGTTGCTCTATAATTCATGACACACATCAAAACAATACAATACAGACATCCATCCATTTTCTTCCTCCTATCCAGGGCGGCATCAGTGGAGCCCAGACCTCCCTCTCATCCAGCCTCCTCCTCCAAGTTACCCCTGATTTAGCCTTCAGCTGCTACGACGTAAGTGGCCAATGTTGTTGCTGGATTTTTACCTGTGCAAGTGCACTGCATCTATTAATTACCTTTCGGTTGTGTCCCGGTGTTTTACATGCGGTGTCAGAAAGACAGAAACATAAAATCCTGGCACTTTTTTTCGCTCCTGGGTCCTACTTTCCATGTTTTTAAGGCGTAAACACATTTGTCCCGCTACTTTTTTCACTTCTTTTTACAAAACGGAAATGCAGGGAAGGAAGGGTGTTTCTTTGGAGGTGCGCTTACGACATTATGGCCTTTTTCTATAACTATGTAAGGGCTTTAGCTCCATGTGGTGGCAGATGCCTGCATAACACCAGCACTGGGTTAATTAAAACATTATTAATTAGGCTAACAGACTAGTATGTCTGGTGCAGACTAGTAACAATAGCAATGATTATTTGTCTAGTCAAGTAATGGTGCACATCCCTAGTAGATACTGTGTGAAAATCTCTGTGTCAACCCAGCCATCTATTAATATCATCCAGGACATTGGTAGTTCATGTAGGGTTGCTGATTACTCTTGCCAAAATGCATAAAAATTTAACATTTTTCTTTTTCTTTGTTTTTTAATCTTTACATCTGTGAGATCTCATTTTTAGTGTATTTGACACACTTGGTTAGTATTAAGGATTAATCAAGCCTTTGAGGTATTACTAGTGTTCCTACTGCTCCTAGTAATTTTTTTTTTTTTTTGTGCTTCCTGTGACCTTCTGGATTGTTTACTAGACTGGCCATTTCCTGTATTTTTGGATTAAAGATTTGTATTTTGGATGTATAAATCATAATTTACACCAAAAACTACCCTCTTTGGAGCTTATTAGGGCCATCTAGGACTGCAACAGTTCATCAAGTAACACAAATAACTGTATTACAAAGAAAAGAAATCCTAGATGCAAATTTTTTGATTCAATACTTTATTTAATCCACAACTCTGTAGCGTTCAGTTGATGTTAATGCAAGCATTTCACCCACATTTGAGACAAAAAATAGACCGGCAGTAGAAACATATCTAGGAGCAGGCATGTAAATAAAAGCATTACAACATTAAGCCCAAGCAGCCCCCAGTTTCTTATTAAAGACTGATAACACAACAGCACCAGCAGTGACAATGCTGTCATAGTTTAACGTGAAGCAGGAGCTGCTTACAGGGAAAAGCAAATAGCCAGAGCCATTACCAAGACAGTGAGCTCAAGTGAGGTGAAAGTAAATGTTTCTATAGACACTATAGCGCTTGTTATTACTGAAATTGCCATTAAAACCCAGTGTTCTAACCAGCGGTTGATCGCCAGGCGCTGTGCCGGGCTGAAGATTTCACCGCTTGGGTGATCCTCTGAATTCGGTGCACTTTGGCTTCTCAGGTTACTGAAAAATATACCTCAAAAAATAGTGTTTCTGAACATTGCAACTACTGAAGACCTATTTGAACCTCTGAGAAAAGATGTTTTCCCATCTTATAAATGAAATCCCAAAAATTATTAGTTATTTCTTTGTTCATTAGGTTGTTTTAAATTCCACCCCATAACGGGACAATTTCATTCCTGTATGAGTATAACTCTAAAACATAATCAAACTAATTCTTCCAGTTCCTTTGTCGTCACCTGTCCCTTGTGTAAACTAACTTATAAGTATATTTTATTTGATTCTAAATAATAATAATTTGACTGTCAAGTAGAATATGGCAACTTAATGTACAAGCAGACTTCATAAATCATGAGAATACACTTTAGCATAAACATTAGATCAGGCTTTTTTATGTTTTCTACCTGTCCTCTAAACTTTATATACAGTTCAACAAACACTAGTCTAATATTTGTTATTACTATCAAAAAACGTATAACAACGTATCAAGTAACGGGGTTGAACACACTGTAACAGGGTTGGCTAAATGACAACATTTAATCAAGTTAAAATTGACTTTAATTCAATAAAACAAACAAGAGGAAAGAAACATAATACTAGATATGTAATATTTAACATTGTTTAAAAATAACATCACATTTAGATTGAACGGATCTGTTTTGTGAGAAGAAAAAAATGAAGGACAGCATAGACTGAATGCTGTATACAAAATCGGTTTCACTGGAATCTGTTTAACAATGTAACTACACATCACAACACAGTTACACTCATAAGTATAAATGTTAATATTAAAATAATTTTACATGTGCTTGAATCTGCCATCTGTGCTATCTGCAATAAAAAAAAAAGTACATTGTCATCAGCTCTTAAAAATATGAATTGAGCATTAACTAAACTCTGACCTAATAAGTTTGATGAATGTGGATGGTTTCTTTTCCTATCTGATCTGTTGTTCCTATTTCTGATTCTTTCATCCTTTAGTCAGACAGTCTGTCCCAGATCTCTGAATTTGCATGTGACGTGAATCACGTCCTGTTATGGGTTGAGGAGGTGGAATGAGCTCAAGAACATCATTGAATGGATGCCATAGTACATCCTCTTGTAGAGGCCAAACGAATCTGTTTATGGTTATCCCGGCATGGTTTATGCATTTGACTTGAACACTGGTTTCATCTATTCAAAGGGTTATTCTTGGATACAATGCTTTATCATAAGTGAGCACACACCACCTCCTATTACCTCTGGGTCATCCCAATTGATCTGTTTCTGCTCTTGTGATGCAGTAGCTGGGACTTTCCTGAGAAAGCTGAAATGCTTTGTGTTCCAGCATTCATATTCAAGCTTTCCATAGGTGGAACACACGCAGCTAAGCAAGAGTAACTACCTGATGGATGTGCATGGTTCCGGGGACTGGTGGACGGCATTCTTTGCAGTGCCAGCTCAACAGCTTCATCTTCAAGATAAAACAATTTGATCGAACTGTCCATCTCAAACAGGGCCTTGAAAAGCTCATAGGCATTGTTGATGTCCTGGCCATGGCTGATGAGGTTATCTGCCGATCTCTTTAAGGCAGCACCAACACCATCTGGTGTTCCTTTACCATGACTGGACTAAGAGACAACTGACACAGAGAAAACTGAGCACTGCAGAGTCTCTTCCACAGCATGTCTTTTGTCCTGTCTCTCTCCCCTCAGGCCCAACCGGTCACAGCAGATGGCTGCCCCTCCCTGAGCCTGGTTCTGCTGGAGGTTTCTTCCTGTTAAAAGGGAGTTTTTTCTTTGCATTGTCACTAAATGCTTGCTTGACTGTTGGGGTTTCTCTGTATTATTGTAGGGTCTTTACCCACAATACAAAGCGCTTTGAGGCGACTGTTGTGATTTGGCGCTATATAAATAAAATTGAACTGAATTGAGATGATACAGAAAATGGAAAAGTGGATCTCTGTCAAATACAAGTACAAAGACAATGATGATGGTGAAATAACGATGGTGATGACAATGAATGTTGTGATGGTAAAGATGATGCTGTGTCCAATGATGTTATGCTATAACTGTTGATATTGATGATATTGGACCGAATGACAGTATTTCTAATGTTGGTGGTAAAACATGTTTGTCAGCTGGTCATTGCAGTTATGGGTCTTTGAAATCATCAACCTCATCAGCAGACATCGAAGCAGACCCTGAAAGGGCTGCTCTTGTTACACTGGCAGCTGCTTTTAAGGAAAAACATGAACTGGAAGCTCAGGAGAAGCAAATAAGACAAAGGAAGGAATTGCTCCAATTGCAAAGTCAAATTGCTGCTCATACTGCAAGAGTTACTGTGCTTGAGTACAGAGGTTCTGATGTACTAAGTTCAAGAGCTTATTCAGATGTATGTATTCATATTTGGAAAATGCACGACAAACCTCAGTTCAAAATTGCCCATAGGTATGAATGATGTTGTTTTTTTGTCTCTCTGTGTCAGCCCTGCAACAGGCTGGCGACCTCTCACTCTATGTAGGCTGGGATAAGCTCCAGCCCCCACGCGACCCTGAACAGGATAAGCGGAAAAGAATGGATGGATGGAGGAGGAGCGAACAGTGCAGTGCCAATGGAAGTACATCCCTAAGAAATGTGTTTACAACAAGGCGGACCTAAAGCTCATGCTCTGAATATCAAATCAAGTATGCCTAAAGGATTTCAGCCAAGGTTTCATACCACACATCACAAGCAAGAATCCACTATGCATTTAATACAGGATCCCATTCAGTGTGCTGATATGATGCAATCAAATGTTCAAAATAATTTTCTTGACATGATGAAATGCAAAAATGACATTTCAGCTCTGTTAGTGCAGCAACAATCTTCATTATCACTACCTCCAAGAGACATACCAATCTTTCAGTACAGAACATTTATTAGAACATTTGAGTATAGCATTGAAGGAATGACTGAATGTAGTGTGGATTGTTTATTTCTTGGAGCTGTATACATGAGGACAACCTCAGGAATTGGTCAAGAGTTGTCATCATATGCCACCTGATAGAGGGTATCACAGAGCAAAGGTGCTTTTATGGCAACACCTTGGAAATGAGCAGAAAATAGTCACTGCATATATGGAGAAAGAACTTGGTTGGCCAAAAATTAGGTCTAAAAATATTAAAGCCTTGCAAGCTTTTGCCTTGTTTCTCTGTGTGTGCTGCTTACTGTGTAAAGAGGATCATAGATTGAAGGTCTGCCCCAAAATGAAAAGGAAGTTGCACAGAGAGAAACTTTTTTAAAAGAGAGAGGTGTCCATTTTGGATGTTTATCTATTTGGGCATATAAGTAAAGACTGTTATAGTTGTGTATCATGTGAGTTGTGTAGCTTGAAAAATCCTACCATCCTCCACATTCCTTCAAAGGAGAAGGAAAATGGTAAATGGACTAGTTCTTATATAGCGCTTTTCTACTCTTCTGAGCACTCAAAGCGCTTATACAACATGTTTGCATTCACCCATTCATTCAAACACTTCCATGATTAACTAAGCTAAGTGCTTTTTACTATCTAACATTCACACATATTCACACTTTCGATCAGTTGGTGACCTGCTCTACCTCCTGAGCTACAGCCACCCCCAAAAATAAGTTGAATATGGAAGAGAATCACAAAACAGTCCTGCAGTTTCTTTTACAACTTTTGATCATATAGGGGCTGGAGCACAAGGCTCCATTTTGTCATGTGGACCTGTACGGATCAAGGCTAAAAAGGTAGCACAGTTTTAAAGACCTATCCATTTTTGGATCCTGGTAGTACAGCCACATTTTGCACTAAGCGACTCATGAGGGAGTTAGACATGCCAAAAAACCAAGAAAAATCTGCAGTCACATAATTTTTAGACCGGAAGTAGCTGCACTCAACAGTGACACTTACTTTGATTTGCCTGATGTGTACACACAGTGTAAGATGCCTGTGACTCATAACATCCCACAACAGGAAGAGTTGAATGCTTGGCCACATTTAAGCTCTGTAGAACTTCTAATCATTGATGCTAATGTTGAGCTCCTAATTAGAACTAATGTTTCAAAGGTAATGGAACCATGAGAGATGGTAAATAGCAAGGGTGAATGCCCTGAGTGACCTGAATGTTGAGTGAAAAGAGAAGAGAAATAAAGGCTTCTGTTTCAAGTAGTGGACTGGATATAACTCAACAAAAGAATAAAGTTGAAAAGCAGATGAAAAGGTTTAGATTATTGGTTGATTATTGGATTATTGGTTATTATTGGATTATTGGTGCAAACCATTTACAAAAGTAGGTGTTGATGTCTTTGGCCCATTTGAGGTAAAGATGGGTTGCAGTCATTTTAAAGGCTATGGAGATCAAGTGTCCCATATTAAATTAGATAACGGAACAAATTTTGTGGGAGCAGAACGCTATGGAGTTATTTTCACTTGCATGTCCAGCAGGACAGTGCATTTGGAAATGGCACATTCACTGGAACCCAGTTCTTGTAGTCATGCACTGCAAAGATTTATTGCTAGAAGAGACCAAGTGTCCATTAGATTAGATAATAGAACAAATTTTGTGGGAGCAGAACATGAGCTATGAGAAGCTCTATCAGTCTTGGACCACAAAAAGATTCAAAATGTGCTTTTTAATTTTAATGATTATAACTGACAACTAATGAAAACCCCAAATTCAGTATCTCAGAAAATTAGAATATTGTGAAAAGGTTCAATACTTTAGACACCTGGTGCCACACTCTAATCAGCTAATTAACTCAAAACACCTGCAAAGGCCTTTAAATTGTCTCTCAGTCTAGTTCTGTAGGCTACAAAATCATGGGGAAGACTGCTGACTTGACAGTTGCCCAAAAGATGACCACTGACACCTTGCACAAAGAGGGCAAGACACAAAAGGTCATTGCTAAAGAGGCTGGCTGCTCACAGAGTTCTGTGTCTAAGCACATTAATACAGAGGCAAAGGGAAGGAAGAGATGTGGTAGAAAAAAGTGTACAAGCAATAGGGATAACCGCACCCTGGAGAGGATTGTGAAACAAACCCCATTCAAAAATGTGGGGGAGATTCACTAAGAGTGGACTGCAGCTGGAGTCAGTGCTTCAAGAACCACCCCACGCAGACGTATGCAAGACATGAATTTGAGCTGTTGCATACCTTATGTCAAGCCACTCTTGAACAAGAGACAGCGTCATAAATGTCTCGCCTGGACTAAAGACAAAAAAGACTGGACTGCTGCTTAGTGCTCTAAAGTTATGTTCTCTGATCAAAGTAAATTTTCCATTTCCTTTGGAAATCAAGGTCCCAGAGTCTGGAGAGAGAGTGTCCAGTGTAAAGTTTCCACAGTCAGTGATTTGTTTGGGGACCATGTCATCTGATGGTGTTGATATATATATATATATATATATATATATATATATATATACACACATATCAGCGACGTGATGCTGGTGGAGGAAAACGCTGCCTGACTCACTCCTCCAAAACACCAAAGTGGCTCAATAATATTTAGATCTGGTGACTGTGCAGGCCATGGGAGATGTTGAACTTCACTTTCATGTTCATCAAACCAATCTTTCACCAGTCTTGCTGTGTGTATTGGTGCATTGTCATCCTGATACACGGCACTGCCTTCAGGACACAATGTTTGAACCACTGGATGCACATGGTCCTCCAGAATGGTTTGGTAGTCCTTGGCAGTGACACGCCCATCTAGCACAAGTATTGGGCCAAGGGAATGCCATGATATGGCAGCCCAAACCATCACTGATCCACCCCCATGCTTCACTCTGGGCATGCAACAGTCTGGGTGGTACGCTTCTTTGGGGCTTCTCCACACCTGTAACTCTCCCGGATGTGGGGAAAACAGTAAAGGTGGACTCATCAGGATACAATCCGGGTTAGCACCTGAACATCCCTTTCAGACAACTTCCTCTTGCATCCACAGTTAATCCTGTTGGATGTGGTTCGTCCTTCTTGGTGGTATGCTGACATTACCCTGGATACCGTGGCTCTTGATACATCACAAAGACTTGCTGTCTTGGTCACAGATGCGCCAGCAGACATGCACCAACAATTTGTCCTCTTTTGAACTCTGGTATGTCACCCATAATGTTGTGTGCACTGCAATATTTTGAGCAAAACTGTGCTCTTACCCTGCTAATTGAACCTTCACACTCTGCTCTTACTTGATGTGCAGATGGCCCAGACTGTCCAGCCATGAAACCTCCCACACTAAAATGACAGGTGTTTCAGATTCATTGTATAAGCCCTGTCTATAGATAGATAGATCGATAGATAGATAGATCGATAGATAGATAGATAGATAGATAGATAGATAGATAGTCTGCCTGGATAAGGCAGAAATTAGGAATCAGCTTGACAGTGTGCAATATATTTTTGTTAAGGAACTGAGATGTACACTTGAACTGATGACCACCTCCATGCATTCTGCCTCTGTCCACTAATGTAAAAATTCTGGAAAGAAATAACCACCAAACTTTCTCAAACCCCAATCCCCTTGTCAACCACTGTGTTTTGGAGGTGAATGCGCTCTCATGTAGCATAAATGAAATCTCCGGTCATAAGCAGTGTTTTTGAGCTGTGCTGTGTTGTTGAAGTTGAGCAGAATAACATAAAACACAATTAATTCATCTCTCTTCACTTTTAATTGGGATATTTTTTAACAAGCAGACCGACATTAAACGTTGTGGTGAATGTTTTAACCTGTTAACTGGCCGAATTAAAATCACCTGAAAAAACTACACTCTCTCACTTATTATTGCTTCTGGAAAACCCACGTCATTACCTGTTAACTGGTCGTGTCCTGTCCGGTATGTAGTGCATTTTATATAGAAGACTAGACCCTCTTATTTTGAATGACACCTCATTCGGCCTATTTCATATTACGAAATTGGTTTTCCAGAGCCGATAATAACCAGGGGGCCTCACTTAGCTTTTCAGTTGATTTTGGTGCAGCCAGACTCAACAAAAGAATAAAGTTGAAAAGGAGATGAAAAGGTTTAGGGCCACACTGGGTAGTGTTTATTTGTTAATCCTGAAAATGCAGAGAATGTCTGCACTGTCAAAATGAAAGGTTTAATGATGAAACAAGGACATTTCAAGTGCTTGAAAAAAAGGAACAGGAGTAACAAAATGTAGTCATCTTTACAAACTTAATCCAGTGATGTGAAATGGATTCTTGAGAGTTGGAGGAAGGCTTAATAAAGCAGCCATGCTTGATGATATGCAATGCCTAGTGATTCTTCATAAAGACCAGCATGACTACACTGATTTTACATCACATTCATGAGCAATTAGGACACTGTGGAAGAAATGACTTGCTGTCTTGACTTCACCAACGTTATTGGATTATTGGTGCAAATGCTGCCACCAGAAAAATAATTTCCTCTTGTGTTATCTGTAGACAGTACAGGGTGAACAAAAGATGGCAGATTTGTTGATTGAGAGACTTCAACCAGACCTCCAATCAGTTACATGATTGGCTGAATGAGGTGTCAATCAAAATCAGGAGGGTCTAGCCTGTCATATACAATGCACTACATCCGTCCTGCTTATGGGACATGGCTGTCCGTTGTCGAAAAGCCTCGATTTCTGAGGGGAGAGAAGCTAGAGACTCTGAGGCTCCAACATAGCATGAACAGAAACAATTTGAAATGAGAAAAAGAAATTTATTAACTGAATAAGTCATGTTTTAGACTGCTAGCGGATCTATTCTGACCAAAAGTGCAGCCGTGACCGGTTCTGAATGACAGCTTTACAGCAGACAGCCGCTCCGACTCTTGCCGGTACTGCGTACCGGCGCAGAATGCTATAAGTGGTACGCAGTACTGGACCGTACCGGCTTACTTTTCAACCCTGGTGTTGGTCCACTGTGTTTTCTGAGGTCCAAGGTCAACACAGCCATCTACCAGGATGTTGTAGAGCACTTCATGCTTCCTGCTGCTGACCAACTTTATGGAGATGCAGATTTCATTTTCCAACAGGACTTGCACCTGCACACAGTGCCAAAGCTACCAGTACCTGCTTTAAGGACCATGGTATCCCTGTTCTTAATTGGCCAGCAAACTCACCTTACCTTAACCCCATAGAAGATCTATGAAGATTGTGAAGAGGACGATGCAATACGCCAGACCCAACAATTTAGAAGAGCCGAAGGCCACTATCAGAGCAACTTGGGCTCTCATAACACCTGAGCAGTGCCACAGACCGATCGACTCCATGACACGCAGCATTGCTGCAGTAATCCAGGCAAAAGGAGCCCCAACTAAGTATTGAGTGCTGTACATGCTCATAATTTTCATGTTCATACTTTTCAGTTGGCCAACATTTCTAAAAATCCTTTTTTTTTTGTATTGGTCTTAAGTAATCTAATTTTCTGAGATGGTGAATTTGGGGTTCTCATTAGTTGTAAGTTATAATCATCAAAATTAAAATAAATATTTGAAATATATCAGTCTGTGTGTAATGAATGAACATAATATACAAGTTTCACTTTTTGAATGGATTTACTGAAATAAATCAACTTTTTCATGATATTCTAATTTTATGACCAGCACCTGTAAACCTGTGTCCCCTGTGCCCCTGGTTTTATTTAGAGGAAGATTTTAGGGGCACAGGTGTAGTGAAATAAAGCCAGGAGGAAGCCACACAGTTTTTTAAACTGTGTGTGATTGTTGGTTCTGAAGGTTATGCCATGTTTTTAATCCTTTGTGCACTGTCCTTTGGAGCTTATTTTAATCTCTTGATCACAGTTTTTTTGCAAATATATCCAAGCTTTAGATAATAAATAGTGTTTCAAAGTACTGGACATTGCAGAACTCGTTTTTTTTCACCACAACACATTGGAAATGCCTTTAAGTGGCCTTTTGGTGGTTTGATTACCACTATATCTACTTCAGTGTGTCCAGATTAAGTTACTATGGTGATCTAGCCAGCTTAAATAAAAGAGACCAGTATTTTCTGATATAGGATTCTGGATGTTTAAGAGTCCTGGGTTGTCTTTAATATATTTTTGTTTCATGCTCAAAATGTTTTAAATTGGTGCAATCCCAGATTTACATATTTTGCAGGTGTGTGTGAATTTTAGGTGAGCTCCATTTATATGTGTACAGTAGGTGTTCATCATTGTTTAAACAATGATGAAAACCTATGTGGTATATAGTGTACATGCTGCACAGACTGTACAGTAACATGAACTTATAAAAATGCATGGGGAAAAAACTTACCATGGTATTGTGGAGAACACTTAAGTTGTGAAGATCTGGTCTCACCTGCCTTCCCTCCTGTACCCTGGCCCCTTCATATCCGTGTAGAGGTCTGTGAGCAGAGATGTGAAATCAGCTTGTTGTTCTGTAATCCAGATGCAGCGATGATGATCTGATTTACAGGAGTCTCAACGGGCTCCTCCTTGGCGTAGGGTCGAGAAGCAGCACTGACCGGCAGCTACGTCCTTCAAGTCCGGACTCTATCTGCAAGGCGGAGAAGAGCAGGGATATTACAGGCACATCATCTGCCGTTTACATATTTTTGCTAGCTCTGAAAAACACGAGTACAGGCGGCGAGACAGATGACGATCATGAAACCATCGGGACATTGTTTTTTCAATATATAATCTTAAAGCATCACTGACGGGACATTAAAGTGCCAAGAAAAGGGCACCTTTACAGCATCCTAATTTCTCCCATGTCTAAAAACGTGGCGATTACATTGATGTGGCAGTACATGCTTGCTTGCATGCGCGCTCAGGCTGAGATCGTTCATACACATTTTTGGACAATTATTCACTTATTTATTTGTCACAACACCATGCACCAAAAAAACCTACGAGTTGGAAATGAAGGATATTTGATAGGGGAAAAAAGACGCCGAGTTTACCTGAAGTAGTATCTTCTCCATTGAGCTGTGCAGATCCTCCTCAATCCAGGTCAGTGAAGATAGTGGTTCCGCTCCATTTGCCCGTAACGCTGCACCGCATGTGACGTAGAGAGCCGAGGCGTGGAATAGATGGTCAACTAAAGTGCAGCCCAAGGAAATCTCTATGATGTTATCAGTGAAATGCAGTGAAGTTTGTAAGTTTGTGACGGGTGAGGCACTGACTCGTCTGGAGCTGGATGTTCACATATGTGAACCCGAAACAGAAGCTTATATTTCAATTTTAATTATGCTAATGATTAATTATGCTTTAATCAACTCCATGCTGTTCAACAATGATGGCAAGAAAAACAAAATATTCAATGTAAGGTCAAACTTCTTTTTTTGGGGTGGGGGTGGGGGGCGGTGTTCTCTCTTTTTAAATAAATTAAAAGGCCATATATTATATTAACTTTATTTGAAGATGAAGTCCATGCGCCTATCCTTTCCCTATGGGGCAGCACTGTTGCAGCACTGCCCTCTATCGGTACGGCACGGTACTTTCTGCCTCACCCTGCTTATTTTCACCGTTCTCCGTGAATAAACATTTCACACACATTCATTCAATATATTAGACAGATTGTGGAACATCAGCATGTGTAGCACATGTGTAATCAAACATGTATATTTGCGATATAAAGACAGACAGCAATGGGCATGCGCCAGCCGCCTGCTCCATTTGTTGTGTGTGACACAGCGCCACCAGAGGTGAGCCACAGCACTGTTCTGGCTCACCCTGCATTTCATCCATGTGTTTGAACAGGCAATTCGTAAATTCCGCGATTTTGACTATTAAAGTGTTGAAATAATACAAAAAACAGTTTTATAAAACAGTTTTATAGGACAGTCAAGTGGTCAAATGTATTTTTTCTCTATCATTGTTAGTATTTTACTTATCGTGATGACAGAGGAGGCACTGCCTCCCCTGACTGCACGTCAGTGGATGTTATCATCCATCAGCTCATAATTAAACAGCTGCTGGTTGTGGCAACTATGATAATGAGATGATGGCTGCAGAGTAAGATAGCCTTTATTGTACATGTAGTTTTAAAGAGGGACCCAGTGGACAGCACCGCTCATCCCACAATCCACCTCAATCACACTAACCCTTTGCCTGTCCTCCTTTACTATCATCCATTAATTTTCCCTGTGGTCTTCCACCTTTCCTCTTCTCTGGCAGCTCTTCAGCATCTGGTGTTGATATTTGACATAGTTTTTGGCTTGCAGCAAATAAAGTAGAGGTTGTGCACACCAAACTAGCACAACAGAACAGAGAAAATTATGCTTGCACTCCATGGTTTTTGCTGAATGATGAACATGAAAGCATAAAACGATTATTTAATGGCACTGCAAATGTATTTAAACAAAAGTTGAACTATATTTAAACATGAAGTGATTACTGCTCATTGGCGGTTCTAGGGTCTGGGCCACAGGGGCAGTGGCCCCATCTGAAATCTGACTGGCCCCCTGAAGTGCCCCTGTCCTGTCACTCATCTGTCCTTTGTCCGAGAGCGATGATCAGATTATAAGTGGATGCAATTCCATGGTGAAACACCAGTAGTCGCTAATGAGCCAAATAGGAATATCCAGCCTGGATAAAGCTTACAGAAGAAGAAAAAGAAGCAAAAGCATTAGACATGACTGAATTTGAGAGATGGTTCAGTTCCCGTCACAAAAACCAAAGAATAATGCTGTTTTAGAGGAGCAAAATATACAGTGCAGCAATGTGGGTGACTACTTTGTGTATGTTCATGTGAGAGAGAGATGTTTTGAACTGACAGTATTTGTGAAAAAGAAAAGCTTTTAAAAAATGAATAAAATGCTGGATTTTCTCACATGCTGTGTGTGTTTGAGTGTATTTTGTCTATGTACAGTAAAAATGCATGTAAAATTGGTAAGGATATTTTACTGTGTAAGCTTTTTTTTTTAACTAAGTGTTTGAATATGGTGTGACTGGTGAAAGGAGATTGTCTGCAAGGATGTTGGACTAACTTACTTACATACTTGGCCCCTCTATGAATACTGTGGCCCCTTGATGGCCCCTTACTCAGAAAAATCTTAGATCCGCAACTGTTACTGCTGGGTCCTGTCAGGGACAGGCTGCAATACAAGGGGGCAAGTCTGACAGAGAGCGCTGGGATTGCGCAACAATACAGTGTGCATCTGTATATTGAAGGGCTCTGTTCTAACGGTAAACAGTACAGTACATTAAAAACAAAGAAGGCTGCGATTAAAGCGGTCGCTATAGTGGAGCGTGGGCCTGCCTGTGAGTATACACTGAAAAAAACGATTTCTCCACACCGTAACTCTCTCGGATGTGGGGAAAACAGTAAAAGTGGAATCATCAGAGAACAATACATGTTTCACATTGTCCACAGCCCAAGATTTGTGCTCCTTGCACCATTGAAACCAACATTTGACATTGGCACGAGTGACCAAAGGTTTGGCTATAGCTGCCCGGCCGTGTATATTGACCCTGTGGAGCTCCCGACGGACAGTTTTGGTGGAAACAGGAGAGTTGAGGTGTACATTTAATTCTTTTTTTTTTTTATTACCTTAAAAACTTTATTTTAATGAGCAGTAAGGACTTTGAAGACTCAAGTGAGAACACCAAGTATCTACCAGGAGGACATCCTGTGATTAAATAATGAAGGAAGAGCTTTTTACTGACACTACTGTGAATCTAATGTTGCAGAAACTATACCGGGACGTCACCGACGTTTCACAGGTTACGCCTCATCAGGCCTGACCTCACTGGTTAACAGGCACGTGCTATAATATGCATAATAATTACCCCCCGACATCAAAACTGCAACTTTCATCCATGTTCATGTCAACTGCACAAATTCGCCACTAGATGGCAGCATTCAGCAGCCTAAAAATGATCTGAAGCCTCGGACGGTCCACGGCTTGTTTGCTTTTTCTAACCTACAGTTTTCACAGGAAGGCAAATAATTTGTGTTCTAGACTAAATGACACAACACTTAAAACTGAATTTTAGTATGAAGGAAAAAAAGGAAGCCCAGGTGATGTAGGTCATTAAAAAGCTCCCTGAACCTTCAAAATAAACCTCTTTAATGATAGAGGAGGGGGTATAGGGTCTGAAATCTGATCCCTGATTTCCTTTTATTTCCTGATCATTTACAGTGAACATCCAGAAGATCCAGAAGAAATGTCACATGTTATCGTTTTGCTCCAACCTCCAGCTCTTCAGTCCGGGTCAAAACAAAACTAAACCCTCTAAATGTTCACAAGTTCTACACAAATGCCGACATGGCCCACATGGTGCACATTTAATTCTGCCGTGATTTGGGCAGCCGTGGTTTTTTGTTTTTTGGATACAATCCGGGTTAGCACCTGAACATCCCTTTCAGACAGCTTCCTCTTACGCCCACAGTTAATCCTGTTGGATGTGGTTCGTCCTTCTTGGTGGTATGCTGACATTACCCTGGATACCGTGGTTTTTGATACATCACAAAGACTTGCTGTCTTGGTCACAGATGCGCCAGCAAGACGTGCACCAACAATTTGTCCTCTTTTGAACTCTGGTATGTCACCCATAATGTTGTGTGCATTGCAATATTTTGAGCAAAACTGTGCTCTTACCCTGCTAATTGAACCTTCACACTCTACTCTTACTGGTGCAATGTGCAATTAATGAAGATTGGCCACCAGGCTGGTCCAATTTAGCCATGAAACCTCCCACACTAAAATGACAGGTGTTTCAGTTTCATTGTCCAACCCCTGTAGTTCTTTATTTCATTGTTCAGATTTTTAATATCTTGAACAGAGACTTTGGAAGTACTGCACATTCTGTAAGTACTGCTTTTACTCTACGCACAGTTGTACTTTGTAAACTTCACGGAATGTGTTCACTTTTACCAGCAGGTGATTTAAAAATCTCATTGTACTGGCATTTAAGTTTAAAGTATTGCACTTTCTGTTTAATTTTTCTAAATACAGAATTTATGCTGTTGTTACATGTGTGTTCCATTTGTCAGCACCACCACGCCATTAAGGATTAGACACATGCATAACCTGTAATGTTATTTGAATTTTAAAAATTTGTGTTTCAGTAATGTAATTCAAATAGACTGTCCACAATCACGTTATGCAAACCTAATGAAAGTGCATTGAGTTGGAGGAACACAAGTAAATCTATTTCAACATGATAAGGCTGTATGTTTAGAGAACCTTAGTTATAAATGTAATTTTAAAGAATTCTCTACAGAAATGTGCCAGAAATATGAGGGACACTGTCTAAACATTTAGGCAGAGGAAAAGCTACTTTGCAGGAGGGATTCAGAGATTTAGGCTTGCGCTTACAGCTACGAGGTAAATAAACAATCCCGTGCCACTGACACACTGTCCTTCCAGAGACATATTTCCAGATATATAGCAACAGCCATAGCACCCACGATCACTGTCATACATGTTAGTCAGTGTACTGTCTGTCGCTAATCTCAGTATAGTATGTGTCTCCTCAGTGTGAGTAATTTTTGTCTTCTGAAGAAATCTGCTACCAGTTTATTCCTTCCAGGTTTTGGCGTGTTTGTTTTTCGGACAGGAATTACACAACAAAATGGAATAAGGAGTCAATTATTAAATTTATTTAGCCAATCACACAGATTTTACAGATCAATCTGGACCAGACTGTAAACCATGACTGAGCTAATACAGAAGGAGAATCAGGGCAGAAAGTCTGATACCTATCTAAGCCAGTCCAGGGGCCTATTCCAGGAAGCAGGTTTTGGTAACAACTCTGGGTTTGTTAACCCTAAAATGAGGGAAACTTGGGTTTTCTGTTCCAGAAAGAGAGCTAACTCCAACTCTGAGTTAGTTACCGGGGTAACAGATTCTGTGAACCTAACCTGCTCGCTGGCAGGTTTTATCCAGCAAACTCTGAATATCTCTCTGACGGAGTTAGGTTAAAAAAAAAATCATCTGGTACTGTACTCATCTTGAGCACCATAACAGGGTCCAAAAACCACCTTAAGCAAAGCATATTTGCACATTTAAAGCCGGGATAGCCATATGGTTGGGTAGGGGAGGTGGTGATGGTGGTGGTGGGGGGATGTAGATGGAGATGAGAGGGTCAGGGCATTATGGAGTCACATCCCAGCTCCTAGCCAAAACAGTTCGCTGGTTGAGATGGATGTTTGTCAGTGGCCGTGGTATGCTAGATCCAGTTCACACAAATCATAAGATGGACTGTGGGGAAGAAGAGCGTCTGTCACACAGTGTCCTAGAGAGATATGATTCCCAGCCTCAAGGCCGGCCAGGGAGCCAAATTCCTGATAATGCAGATGTTGTTTTGGAACAGGCTGCTTGTTATTTTCCAACAGCCTTCAGTTTCACTGGGGAACCCATTCAGTAATCTAATAGTCCAAATTCATTTTGTTACCGTCTTCGCTGTGCAGATCCGAACTTTATCTCCAGATCTAATCCCTTTCGCCTGCAAGCTCGTTCTCAGTTAGACTGTGCATCCGGCTCAGGTCCAACAGGCTTTGAGTCTGAGTCTGTATGGCTCTGAAAAGCCCGTCCATCTGGTTAAGCAGTCTCAGCATATGTGGGACTGCTGCCCAGATTTTCCTAATTTCCCAGTAAATCAGGTATTCTCCAAGCCCAGACAGAAGAGATCTCTTCCCCAAAAGCCGAATACATTAGTAAGTTTGTTGATTTTGTATGTAACATGAAGCTTTTACACTCGTTCACACGTCAACAGGCTGTAAGGATGGAGACAGTGATGATGTCACGGATTTGTAATGAGCGCAGCTGCAGCTGTCAGACAGTCAGTTCCTCTGAAACATTTACTGTAGTTTCTGTAACATCACTGTTACAACACACTGATCTGTATGAAGCTTTAGACACAGAACACACTTTAGATGGAAAAATGTCTGGATCAGAAGATGTCAATGTTTCAGTGAAGATGTCTGTAATTCAGAGTATGAATTTCAATATATTTTCCACTGAAAATCACCTAAATCGGTGATCACAGGCTCTATAACGGATCTGCAAACTGTGTCTGAGTCCACCTGAATTCTCCATTAAAAGAATGAATAAAGTGGGAGTGCTATTCCATCAATATACTCCATTTTTACTGTTTAATTATTTATACAGTATAAATGGAGTATATTGATGGAATAGCACTCCCACTTTATTCATTCTTTTAATGGAGAATTCAGGTGGACTCAGACACAGTTTGCAGTATCCGTTATAGAGCCTGTGATCACCGATTTAGGTGATTTTCAGTGGAAAATATATTGAAATTCATACTCTGAATTACAGACATCTTCACTGAAACATTGACATCTTCTGATCCAGACATTTTTCCATCTAAAGTGTGTTCTGTGTCTAAAGCTTCATACAGATCAGTGTGTTGTAACAGTGATGTTACAGAAACTACAGTAAATGTTTCAGAGGAACTGACTGTCTGACAGCTGCAGCTGCGCTCATTACAAATCCGTGACATCATCACTGTCTCCATCCTTACAGCCTGTTGACGTGTGAACGAGTGTAAAAGCTTCATGTTACATACAAAATCAACAAACTTACTAATGTATTCGGCTTTTGGGGAAGAGATCTCTTCTGTCTGGGCTTGGAGAATACCTGATTTACTGGGAAATTAGGAAAATCTGGGCAGCAGTCCCACATATGCTGAGACTGCTTAACCAGATGGACGGGCTTTTCAGAGCCATACAGACTCAGACTCAAAGCCTGTTGGACCTGAGCCGGATGCACAGTCTAACTGAGAACGAGCTTGCAGGCGAAAGGGATTAGATCTGGAGATAAAGTTCGGATCTGCACAGCGAAGACGGTAACAAAATGAATTTGGACTATTAGATTACTGAATGGGTTCCCCAGTGAAACTGAAGGCTGTTGGAAAATAACAAGCAGCCTGTTCCAAAACAACATCTGCATTATCAGGAATTTGGCTCCCTGGCCGGCCTTGAGGCTGGGAATCATATCTCTCTAGGACACTGTGTGACAGACGCTCTTCTTCCCCACAGTCCATCTTATGATTTGTGTGAACTGGATCTAGCATACCACGGCCACTGACAAACATCCATCTCAACCAGCGAACTGTTTTGGCTAGGAGCTGGGATGTGACTCCATAATGCCCTGACCCTCTCATCTCCATCTACATCCCCCCACCACCACCATCACCACCTCCCCTACCCAACCATATGGCTATCCCGGCTTTAAATGTGCAAATATGCTTTGCTTAAGGTGGTTTTTGGACCCTGTTATGGTGCTCAAGATGAGTACAGTACCAGATGATTTTTTTTTTAACCTAACTCCGTCAGAGAGATATTCAGAGTTTGCTGGATAAAACCTGCCAGCGAGCAGGTTAGGTTCACAGAATCTGTTACCCCGGTAACTAACTCAGAGTTGGAGTTAGCTCTCTTTCTGGAACAGAAAACCCAAGTTTCCCTCATTTTAGGGTTAACAAACCCAGAGTTGTTACCAAAACCTGCTTCCTGGAATAGGCCCCTGGACTGGCTTAGATAGGTATCAGACTTTCTGCCCTGATTCTCCTTCTGTATTAGCTCAGTCATGGTTTACAGTCTGGTCCAGATTGATCTGTAAAATCTGTGTGATTGGCTAAATAAATTTAATAATTGACTCCTTATTCCATTTTGTTGTGTAATTCCTGTCCGAAAACAAACACGCCAAAACCTGGAAGGAATAAACTGGTAGCAGATTTCTTCAGAAGACAAAAATTACTCACACTGAGGAGACACATACTATACTGAGATTAGCGACAGACAGTACACTGACTAACATGTATGACAGTGATCGTGGGTGCTATGGCTGTTGCTATATATCTGGAAATATGTCTCTGGAAGGACAGTGTGTCAGTGGCACGGGATTGTTTATTTACCTCGTAGCTGTAAGCGCAAGCCTAAATCTCTGAATCCCTCCTGCAAAGTAGCTTTTCCTCTGCCTAAATGTTTAGACAGTGTCCCTCATATTTCTGGCACATTTCTGTAGAGAATTCTTTAAAATTACATTTATAACTAAGGTTCTCTAAACATACAGCCTTATCATGTTGAAATAGATTTACTTGTGTTCCTCCAACTCAATGCACTTTCATTAGGTTTGCATAACGTGATTGTGGACAGTCTATTTGAATTACATTACTGAAACACAAATTTTTAAAATTCAAATAACATTACAGGTTATGCATGTGTCTAATCCTTAATGGCGTGGTGGTGCTGACAAATGGAACACACATGTAACAACAGCATAAATTCTGTATTTAGAAAAATTAAACAGAAAGTGCAATACTTTAAACTTAAATGCCAGTACAATGAGATTTTTAAATCACCTGCTGGTAAAAGTGAACACATTCCGTGAAGTTTACAAAGTACAACTGTGCGTAGAGTAAAAGCAGTACTTACAGAATGTGCAGTACTTCCAAAGTCTCTGTTCAAGATATTAAAAATCTGAACAATGAAATAAAGAACTACAGGGGTTGGACAATGAAACTGAAACACCTGTCATTTTAGTGTGGGAGGTTTCATGGCTAAATTGGACCAGCCTGGTGGCCAATCTTCATTAATTGCACATTGCACCAGTAAGAGTAGAGTGTGAAGGTTCAATTAGCAGGGTAAGAGCACAGTTTTGCTCAAAATATTGCAATGCACACAACATTATGGGTGACATACCAGAGTTCAAAAGAGGACAAATTGTTGGTGCACGTCTTGCTGGCGCATCTGTGACCAAGACAGCAAGTCTTTGTGATGTATCAAGAGCCACGGTATCCAGGGTAATGTCAGCATACCACCAAGAAGGACGAACCACATCCAACAGGATTAACTGTGGGCATAAGAGGAAGCTGTCTGAAAGGGATGTTCAGGTGCTAACCCGGATTGTATCCAAAAAACAAAAAACCACGGCTGCCCAAATCACGGCAGAATTAAATGTGCACCATGTGGGCCATGTCGGCATTTGTGTAGAACTTGTGAACATTTAGAGGGTTTAGTTTTGTTTTGACCCGGACTGAAGAGCTGGAGGTTGGAGCAAAACGATAACATGTGACATTTCTTCTGGATCTTCTGGATGTTCACTGTAAATGATCAGGAAATAAAAGGAAATCAGGGATCAGATTTCAGACCCTATACCCCCTCCTCTATCATTAAAGAGGTTTATTTTGAAGGTTCAGGGAGCTTTTCAATGACCTACATCACCTGGGCTTCCTTTTTTTCCTTCATACTAAAATTCAGTTTTAAGTGTTGTGTCATTTAGTCTAGAACACAAATTATTTGCCTTCCTGTGAAAACTGTAGGTTAGAAAAAGCAAACAAGCCGTGGACCGTCCGAGGCTTCAGATCATTTTTAGGCTGCTGAATGCTGCCATCTAGTGGCGAATTTGTGCAGTTGACATGAACATGGATGAAAGTTGCAGTTTTGATGTCGGGGGGTAATTATTATGCAGTATCATAGCACGTGCCTGTTAACCAGTGAGGTCAGGCCTGATGAGGCGTAACCTGTGAAACGTCGGTGACGTCCCGGTATAGTTTCTGCAACATTAGATTCACAGTAGTGTCAGTAAAAAGCTCTTCCTTCATTATTTAATCACAGGATGTCCTCCTGGTAGATACTTGGTGTTCTCACTTGAGTCTTCAAAGTCCTTACTGCTCATTAAAATAAAGTTTTTAAGGTAATAAAAAAAAAAAAGAATTAAATGTACACCTCAACTCTCCTGTTTCCACCAAAACTGTCCGTCGGAGCTCCACAGGGTCAATATACACGGCCGGGCAGCTATAGCCAAACCTTTGGTCACTCGTGCCAATGTCAAATGTTGGTTTCAATGGTGCAAGGAGCACAAATCTTGGGCTGTGGACAATGTGAAACATGTATTGCTCTCTGATGATTCCACTTTTACTGTTGTCCCCACATCCGAGAGAGTTACGGTGTGGAGAAATCGTTTTTTTCAGTGTATACTCACAGGCAGGCCCACGCTCCACTATAGCGACCGCTTTAATCGCAGCCTTCTTTGTTTTTAATGTACTGTACTGTTTACCGTTAGAACAGAGCCCTTCAATATACAGATGCACACTGTATTGTTGCGCAATCCACAGCGCTCTGTGTCAGACTTGCCCCCTTGTATTGCAGCCTGTCCCTGACAGGACCCAGCAGTAACAGTTGCGGATCTAAGATTTTTCTGAGTAAGGGGCCATCAAGGGGCCACAGTATTCATCGAGGGGCCGAGTCCGTGAGTCAGTTAGGTCCAACATCCTTGCAGACAATCTCCTTTCACCAGTCACACCATATTCAAACACTTAGTTAAAAAAAAAGCTTACACAGTAAAATCTCCTTACCATATTTTACATGCATTTTTACTGTACATAGACAAAATACACTCAAACACACACAGCATGTGAGAAAATCCAGCATTTTATTCATTTTTTAAAAGCTTTACTTTTTCACAAATACTGTCAGTTCAAAACATCTCTCTCTCACAAACATACACAAAGTAGTCACCCACATGGCTGCACTGTACATTTTGCTCCTCTAAAACAGCATTATTCTTCGGTTTTTGTGACGGGGACTGAACCATCTCTCAAATTCAGTCATGTCTAATGCTTTTGCTTCTTTTTTTCTTCTGTAAGCTTTATTCAGGCTGGATATTCCTATTTGGCTCATTAGCGACTACTGGTGTTTCACCATGGAATTGCATCCACCTATAATCTGATCATCGCTCTCGGACAAAGGACAGATGAGTGACAGGACAGGGGCACTTCAGGGGGCCAATCAGATTTCAGATGGGGCCAACTGCCCCTGTGGCCCCGACCCTAGAACCGCCAATGAGCAGTAATCACTTCATGTTTAAATATAGTTCAACTTTTGTTTAAATACATTTGCAGTGCCATTAAATAATCGTTTTATGCTTTCATGTTCATCATTCAGCAAAAACCATGGAGTGCAAGCATAATTTTCTCTGTTCTGTTGTGCTAGTTTGGTGTGCACAACCTCTACTTTATTTGCTGCAAGCCAAAAACTATGTCAAATATCAACACCAGATGCTGAAGAGCTGCCAGAGAAGAGGAAAGGTGGAAGACCACAGGGAAAATTAATGGATGATAGTAAAGGAGGACAGGCAAAGGGTTAGTGTGATTGAGGTGGATTGTGGGATGAGCGGTGCTGTCCACTGGGTCCCTCTTTAAAACTACATGTACAATAAAGGCTATCTTACTCTGCAGCCATCATCTCATTATCATAGTTGCCACAACCAGCAGCTGTTTAATTATGAGCTGATGGATGATAACATCCACTGACGTGCAGTCAGGGGAGGCAGTGCCTCCTCTGTCATCACGATAAGTAAAATACTAACAATGATAAGAGAAAAAATACATTTGACCACTTGACTGTCCTATAAAACTGTTTTATAAAACTGTTTTTTTGTATTATTTCAACACTTTAATAGTCAAAATCGCGGAATTTACGAATTGCCTGTTCAAACACATGGATGAAATGCAGGGTGAGCCAGAACAGTGCTGTGGCTCACCTCTGGTGGCGCTGTGTCACACACAACAAATGGAGCAGGCGGCTGGCGCATGCCCATTGCTGTCTGTCTTTATATCGCAAATATACATGTTTGATTACACATGTGCTACACATGCTGATGTTCCACAATCTGTCTAATATATTGAATGAATGTGTGTGAAATGTTTATTCACGGAGAACGGTGAAAATAAGCAGGGTGAGGCAGAAAGTACCGTGCCGTACCGATAGAGGGCAGTGCTGCAACAGTGCTGCCCCATAGGGAGAAGGATAGGCGCATGGACTTCATCTTCAAATAAAGTTAATATAATATATGGCCTTTTAATTTATTTAAAAAGAGAGAACACCGCCCCCCACCCCCACCCCAAAAAAAGAAGTTTGACCTTACATTGAATATTTTGTTTTTCTTGCCATCATTGTTGAACAGCATGGAGTTGATTAAAGCATAATTAATCATTAGCATAATTAAAATTGAAATATAAGCTTCTGTTTCGGGTTCACATATGTGAACATCCAGCTCCAGACGAGTCAGTGCCTCACCCGTCACAAACTTACAAACTTCACTGCATTTCACTGATAACATCATAGAGATTTCCTTGGGCTGCACTTTAGTTGACCATCTATTCCACGCCTCGGCTCTCTACGTCACATGCGGTGCAGCGTTACGGGCAAATGGAGCGGAACCACTATCTTCACTGACCTGGATTGAGGAGGATCTGCACAGCTCAATGGAGAAGATACTACTTCAGGTAAACTCGGCGTCTTTTTTCCCCTATCAAATATCCTTCATTTCCAACTCGTAGGTTTTTTTGGTGCATGGTGTTGTGACAAATAAATAAGTGAATAATTGTCCAAAAATGTGTATGAACGATCTCAGCCTGAGCGCGCATGCAAGCAAGCATGTACTGCCACATCAATGTAATCGCCACGTTTTTAGACATGGGAGAAATTAGGATGCTGTAAAGGTGCCCTTTTCTTGGCACTTTAATGTCCCGTCAGTGATGCTTTAAGATTATATATTGAAAAAACAATGTCCCGATGGTTTCATGATCGTCATCTGTCTCGCCGCCTGTACTCGTGTTTTTCAGAGCTAGCAAAAATATGTAAACGGCAGATGATGTGCCTGTAATATCCCTGCTCTTCTCCGCCTTGCAGATAGAGTCCGGACTTGAAGGACGTAGCTGCCGGTCAGTGCTGCTTCTCGACCCTACGCCAAGGAGGAGCCCGTTGAGACTCCTGTAAATCAGATCATCATCGCTGCATCTGGATTACAGAACAACAAGCTGATTTCACATCTCTGCTCACAGACCTCTACACGGATATGAAGGGGCCAGGGTACAGGAGGGAAGGCAGGTGAGACCAGATCTTCACAACTTAAGTGTTCTCCACAATACCATGGTAAGTTTTTTCCCCATGCATTTTTATAAGTTCATGTTACTGTACAGTCTGTGCAGCATGTACACTATATACCACATAGGTTTTCATCATTGTTTAAACAATGATGAACACCTACTGTACACATATAAATGGAGCTCACCTAAAATTCACACACACCTGCAAAATATGTAAATCTGGGATTGCACCAATTTAAAACATTTTGAGCATGAAACAAAAATATATTAAAGACAACCCAGGACTCTTAAACATCCAGAATCCTATATCAGAAAATACTGGTCTCTTTTATAAGCTGGCTAGATCACCATAGTAACTTAATCTGGACACACTGAAGTAGATATAGTGGTAATCAAACCACCAAAAGGCCACTTAAAGGCATTTCCAATGTGTTGTGGTGAAAAAAAACGAGTTCTGCAATGTCCAGTACTTTGAAACACTATTTATTATCTAAAGCTTGGATATATTTGCAAAAAAACTGTGATCAAGAGATTAAAATAAGCTCCAAAGGACAGTGCACAAAGGATTAAAAACATGGCATAACCTTCAGAACCAACAATCACACACAGTTTAAAAAACTGTGTGGCTTCCTCCTGGCTTTATTTCACTACACCTGTGCCCCTAAAATCTTCCTTAAATAAAACCAGGGGCACAGGGGACACAGGTTTACAGGTGCTGGTCATAAAATTAGAATATCATGAAAAAGTTGATTTATTTCAGTAAATCCATTCTAAAAAGTGAAACTTGTATATTATGTTCATTCATTACACAACAGACCTGATATATTTCAAATATTTATTTTAATTTTGATGATTATAACTTACAACTAATGGGTAACCCCAAATTCACCATCTCAGAAAATTAGATTACTTAAGACCAATACAAAAAAAAAAGGATTTTTCAGAAATGTTGGCCAACTGAAAAGTATGAACATGAAAATTATGAGCATGTACAGCACTCAATACTTAGTTGGGGCTCCTTTGCCTGATTACTGCAGCAATGCTGCGTGTCATGGAGTCGATCGGTCTGTGGCACTGCTCAGGTGTTATGAGAGCCCAAGTTGCTCTGATAGTGGCCTTCGGCTCTTCTAAATTGTTGGGTCTGGCGTATTGCATCGTCCTCTTCACAATCTTCATAGATCTTCTATGGGGTTAAGGTAAGGTGAGTTTGCTGGCCAATTAAGAACAGGGATACCATGGTCCTTAAAGCAGGTACTGGTAGCTTTGGCACTGTGTGCAGGTGCAAGTCCTGTTGGAAAATGAAATCTGCATCTCCATAAAGTTGGTCAGCAGCAGGAAGCATGAAGTGCTCTACACATCCTGGTAGATGGCTGTGTTGACCTTGGACCTCAGAAAACACAGTGGACCAACACCAGGGTTGAAAAGTAAGCCGGTACGGTCCAGTACTGCGTACCACTTATAGATTCTGCGCCGGTACGCAGTACCGGCAAGAGTCGGAGCGGCTGTCTGCTGTAAAGCTGTCATTCAGAACCGGTTACGGCTGCACTTTTGGTCAGAAAGATCCGCTAGCAGTCTAAAACATGACTTATTCAGTTAATAAATTTCTTTTTCTCATTTCAAATTGTTTCTGTTCATGCTATGTTGGAGCCTCGAGTCTCTAGCTTCTCTCCCCCTCAGAAATCGAGGCTTTCTCTCAGATCCATGGACAGCCACTGTCCCATAAGCAGGACGGATGTAGTGCATTGTATATGACAGGCTAACACCTTCTGATTTTGATTGACACCTCATTCAGCCAATCATGTAACTGATTGGAGGTCTGGTTGAAGTCTCTCAATCAACAAATCTGCCATCTTTTGTTCACCCTGTACTGTCTACAGATAACACAAGAGGAAATTATTTTTCTGGTGGCAGCATTTGCACCAATAATCCAATAACGTTGGTGAAGTCA